>DWJZ01002630.1:0-18974 GCA_018249125.1 Asbolis capucinus
CTTTGGACAACTCACACACGGCCATCTGAACCCAAACTAAGCGTTAGCTTGTACTAAAGTGATCAGGCAACTGATAAACATACTTATATTTTTAAATACATTCTTATATACATATTTTTACACCCAGACACAGAACAAATATTCCTACTCATGACAGAAAAGCTTGACCTGGGTGGGAACCGAACCCACGACCTTCGGTGTAGCAGTCAGGTTCACCAACCACTAGACCAACCGGCCAGTCGCAGTCGCAGTCCCTCTATTGTTCCTTTTGTAAAATTTAATACTAATATTACCACACGCAGAAAATAGTCACTGCAACATAAAAATATGGGAGTCATTAAAATCTAGTAATAAATAGGTGACTAATGAGGTGCTGTTAACTTACAGCGGGCCTACCTTTTTTGGTATTGAGGGGGAAATCTCCCAAACGTACCAGGTGTCGTGGGAGCGACACAGGGTTATGTGGAATTTTACAGCAGGCCTACCTAGGTTTAAGTTATAGCAGTAAAATTATCGTCTTACTTTGTTATATCATAGTGTGACCTTAACGAGCTGAATTTCAACATTGTTTCCGTTGTAAGTTTTGGAACGTCATCGGTACGAGTACATATAATAACTTTTGTAACACTGAGTATTATTTTCATAACTTAGCAATTAAACTGACTACATTTAACAGTTAATAGACAATTTAGAAAGAAACTTATATTCATCGCAAAAACAGTGCAATTTTGTTGAGGTCATGGTACGAATCAGCCGAATGAGTTGTTCGTAAGATATAGGTTTTGTTAAAGGTATTAGGCTGTAAAGGTAGTAGGCTACAGATATAATTCTTCTTAGCAAGGAACTAGCTTTACCTTACTAATGGAATAAAGCGTGAAATAAAATCAAGAATCGTCTTTATTACAAAGAGGTTTATTATTTAATTCAGAATAATGAATTAGAAGTTAAAATAATTGTGAAATTCTATTATTTTATCAATTTAAAGCAGTTGGATAGCTATGTGGTAATGTCTACTAGATAGGAGAATTGTATCAAGTTAACCTATCTTAGTTTATGCTCTAGCTATAAAATGTAAGTTATATTTTATAAATTACATCGCATCATTATAAACAAACCATTGATAAAAAACTGAAACAATCGGTTCCATAACAAACTAATTTGCACACACGAACGCAGCCATAACACAATCATATTGACATGTTCGTGTTTAGAAAACTACATACTTACTCTTGCACATGCACCGAACGAACAGTATGCAATCCATAGCTGCCATTGTTACTTGTCGTTAAATCGTTGGCTGTATGGTTTGAAAACCTTTATCCGATCAAAAAAAAAAACTGTCAGTGTACAGAAGTGTTAAATATCCCGCGGTTTTAGTTTTATTGTCGCTTAACGATTGAAGTGTTTTGTAATTGATATTATTTTATAGTTTTAGGTTTTTTGAACTTTGAGTTTTAGTTGTGTTTACTTAAAAATATTATCCTTAAAAAGTTATATAGATCGTAATGTAGATGAATTCATGATAAACAATCTCGAAGGTGATCATGTGAATTGTTCAGAACATATAAAATTTATAATAAATCAAAATGAGTCGTTCGCGAGCCGTAGTTAAATAATACTGTATTGTATCGTGATATAATAAAAGAACAGATATTATATATTATGATTCAGATTTAATGATACGTTCAAAAGAGTAAAACCATTCGTAACCAAATAGGCGTTGCTGTGTGTACAATTCATAAATAAATGATATAATATACAGAGCGTAATAATAACCTGACGTCTTGTGCAACACCATGTATGCAGTTTAGGGTTGTCATGTTATGGGAAAATAAATCAAAATAATGTTATTGATTCATAAATGTTCTGTTGAGTGTGTACAATGACACGCTCGCGCGTATTCGTCGTTAAAAATTGGGCTACTTGTACTGTAGCTACTAATAAATGGACTTATATGTCTGTATAAACAGACTATCTAGAATATACGAGTATAAAGATTATTACTATAATTAGAGTGATGCTTAGAAATGCTTACAGCCCAGTGAAAAAGATATAAAATCGATAAAAAACCTTACCAATTTTCTGGAAGCCTTGAAAGCTTTGAATGTCATTTTTTTTAATGTAAATATTACGTTACGATATTTTATTTTCTCTCAATATAAGTGGCAACCCTAATTGCTTTTTATGTTATCAAAAATCAGAATACGCAACTGAAAGTACATAATTTCTGTGGTACGATAAAAGGACATCTTTAAAAATATATAAAAATAGATAAGTACCTTTTGTTTGACTTTTATATTATATTGTCGTTAGGTGTAATAGTAGCGTTATACCAAACGTCAAATAGTTTTTTTTCTTCATATTATTGGAGTAAATAAACAGGTTAGCAACAAGAAGAACAATAATCGAACCAAAGTGAATTTCTTTCTAAATAAAAGATTATACAAAAACATAAGTATTACGTTATGCTCTATTTGCCACGGACTGGTCAAAATTTTGTTGTACTATAGACAAAATATAAACTTTTAAATTGTAGCTAGCAAGAATTTACTTTCTAAGTTTTTTTTTTGTGTTTTTAAAGTGATCAAAATGTGCTTCGACGGATCAGTTTTGTATTAACTATAGTTAAATTATGAGATCGGTTAACATTTGTTTTTGGTCGTTAAACTGTGTTTTGTGTTGTGTTTTTTCGTCTGTGTTGACGTTTGCCGATTTTGCAGAGGTATGTTTATATATTTTTTTTACTTGATTATAATAATAATAACACTATTAAAGATAAGAAATATTGGAAATTTATATATGGGGTTCGTTTTTTACTTAATGTTTTTCTAATGGCATCATTTTATAAAAATATTCACTATGTCCACTCTTTCTCCATACTTTCAATTACATGTTCCATTATAATTTACTTTTCGTACAAAATACTACCCAGTGAGTACATAATTTTTGCTTCAGTTAATACATTTACATAAGTAGTGTAAAACTCAGTTATTTCATGAGTATTTACTAAAATGAGTGTGTACTACTTCAATTGGAAAATATTGATTTTCTCACGTTTTATGTTCAACCTTCATTATAGCTAAAGACTAATTCCCATACAATTTATTGTTTAATGACCGATACATCGTATTATAATAATCACTGCACAGATAATGAATGGCCCGTATAAATTGTCACAGATTATAAAACAAAGCTTCGCGCGCACCTTGACCGAGTTCCCGCCGATTTGAACGTCAACTGACAATGTTACAAGTCAAAAAATAGGTAATTACGCAATGAGTATTTTCGAATAGTATGATGTTTAAGTAGTCGACGGTTTTGAAGAACATGCATTAGTTTTGATTGAAACGAGAAAGTATTGAGACTATATTTGTTTATGTGTGTGAGAAACGGATAAATAGTGATGTAGATTTTTTTATGTGTTACTAAAACAGAAATAACAACACTATATGTTTTCCAAATAAAGAAAAATAAAATAAATATTCGACATGCGTAACAATAGATTGTCTTTTTATTAGCATATTATGCCATTTCATTTCCTAATACAATTATTAGACACTTTTCGTTTGTTCTATCTATTAGTGCTCATCGATTAATAGTTTTTAATCTTATTGCAAAAGGGATAAACTTGAGAATTTTTGTCGTCTATATGTCTACCTGCAGGCGTTTTTCTGAAAGACAATTTCATGGAGATTATTCAAGTTTCACCGAGTGACTTTTACAAAAGTAGAAACTAACTTTCTATCTTTCTTCGTGTTACTTGCAACGCCAGTGTCGAATTTGACTTTTGACTTGATTTGGTCTAATTTTCTGAATTGATGCACGTATCTTGTGCTTGTGATTTACAGTCTAAACACTAAATATTTATAAAGAAATTATCAGTCGAGTGGTCACTGGCGATCAAGACTTCCAGTAACTTAGTATCACGCGGTATTGGTCAAGAAGTCTACGGCACATCGTTTTTTAACTGTGATAATATTAAATTCACACAGAATGCTAAATTAGTACCATCGAGCATAAAAGTGAGTACCATATCTTTTTACGAACATTACGCGGACGAAAGTTGTTGAAATTTGGCACAGTTAAAGTTTTTATAGAGAAGAAGTGCAGAATACTAATATCTTATGTACTATGCGTTAAAAACGCATAACAAACTGTCATGTAATTGATGCATACTTTTTTGACATATCATTCTTTTGACATGTTGAATTATGGTCGTATTCTGATTTTGAGTTATAATACGTTGCAGCACTAGAGGCAAGTGCTGAAGTGATTTTCATGACGATGCTGGATATCCTCTTCTTACCTTCCATGTACATGTTCACCTTCCACACAGGTGAACATAGTGTGTTCCATATCGTAAAAGGGGAATAAAAGTAGATTGCCGTAAAGCTTCCTAGAAGCACTATTACTACTGGTAGTAACTGTGCGTAGATTTGACCCCAGGTGATGGTTTACGAACCATTGTGTGTGCACGTTCCTTTTGCTTGCTAGTGATTCGAAACAATCGATGAAAATTATCGATGTATCGATGAATACGAATAAGTTGTATTTGATGGTTGGAGTGTTTTTACGCATCTAAGGAGATATGTAGATTGGTGAATTGGTGTAATATATTACTGTTTGTCTTCTCGTATATCCTAAAATGACTGAATAGTAGGCAACTTGCTCAGGATGGCTTTCATACTGTTGATGCTTGTTTGTCATAAAATTTTAAGAATTGTGTGAAGAAGTTTTGTGTGTTTTTTGATTGTGTTTGTGTGTGTGATCGCTAATCTTAGAAAATACTTACGGATTATTTGTTTGGGTTATGACACATAAAATCATATTTCAATTAACATTTCGTTGAATATTTAGCGTACTAATTAAAAAAACTAATATTATAAATGCGTAAGTTTGTGAGCATAGATGGATGTTTGTTCCTCTTTCACGCAAATACAATCGAACAGATTTGAATGAAATTTGGCACAGGCATAGATTGCAGTCCTGAAAAACACATAGGCTACTTTTTATTTAGGTACCACGCGAACGAAGCCGTGTGTGGAAACTAGTTTAGAATGAGGAAAATCCCTAGCGCGATGTTGGTCTTGTGCCATTACTGGCATCAACAATGGACCATAAACAAGTATAATGTACCGCGATTCGAGATGCTATTGGTTGTATGTGTGTGTTAGTTAATTTATATAATTTATTTTCTAATTTATCAAATAAGTGCTAGTACCGTTGATACTCCACCAGTTTGCGTCTTCCTTCCTCATACGTACTGTGAAGGACTGGAATAAGTTGACCGCGTCGGTGTTCTCGTTCGATTAGAATGTGGCTTCAAGCCAAGAGTGAATAGTCTTTTAGTAAATTAGTGCGCTTTACCATCTACCGTATCGCCACTTACCATCCGGCAGGATCGCTGTCAAGCACTATTTTATAGAAGGTAAGAAAAAAACAACTAGACCAAAGATGCTCAACCTTTTTGATTGGCAGGCCTAACTGAAGGATGATAAATTTACTGCGGGCCACAAGTACTTCGTAGTAAATTACTCTCAGGACTTGCGTAATAAAATAGTTCTAAATACATACTTGCGCGGGCCAATTTAAATCCGTTCGCGGGCCGCATCATGGCCTTACAAAAGTATGCACTAAAACCTTCCTCGGGAATCGCTGTGAAAACCTCATGAAAATCTATTCAGAAGATGTTGAGTTTATCGCAAACAGAGAGACTGTGTGGTTAGTGGAACTTTATTTTCAATACATAATATGTTTACATAATAATCTACCCATAAAGGAGCCACCAGTTTTCACGACAAAAACATAACGTCCACTAAATGTACATAGAAAACGTTAAAAGACCGTAGCGATCCGTCCGTCTGTTTGATCTGTCGGAGGATAAAGATATGTTATCAGTTGTTATCGCGTGACCGGTGTACACGAGCCTTAGCGTCCGGGGAATGGGGATGAAGGTGTTTGATCATACCTGGCTATTGTGCAAAGGAAATATACAAAGAGATTCCGAGCTTTAAGCCTGTCACGGAAATACACAAATGGGTGTACTGGAGGGGAGACAGGGGAAGGTGGGTGCCTCCTCCTGGGATCTATAGTTGTCGAAGAAGTATCACATTATGCGTTAAATCCAGAAAATATCTAGCTTACATCTCTGGAGCCCATTACTGATTTTGCGGACACCGCACCTTCGGAAGAAAGCATCCGCGATAGGAAAGACGACGCGCCGTAGCCGTGTGTAAAAGATTACAAAATGTATTTATACTTTTATTATCTTTATTATTCTTATTTTAAATTACCTGGTTTCTTAAAACTGGCACAAACGAACGCTTCGTCTGTGTGGCCTTGGTGCGGTGTTGTCAGCCGTCTGTAGAATCACGCACTGTTGGAAGCCGGCTGTGAAGGGAAGTACTACCTATTCTAAGGATCTCTCATTCTTTCTCTTTGGTTAATATTGTCATGGGATTTGAGGAAGTTATCAATAAGGACAGAGGTCTTGCATGTTAAGATAGTAGAATTTTTCTGCGGTTTTATCTTGGACTGCCGCCCGGTAATAGGTATATAAAATGTTTTTCGCCAAGGTTTTGTATTTCCTTTTAAATGGGACATTTGCATAACCGAAATCCTCGCACAAAAGTCATAAGTCGCATTTACTATAAGAAATGTTTGTCCTTTTCTAACTGCATCAGTAAAAAAGAGTCAGAATAATTAATCTATTTTTTTACTTTCATTCTTTTAGCCATTGATTGCTTTAATCTACGTTGAAATTAAACGACTAGTTAACAATTAATGAGGTTTTAATTAACAGATTATTAACGTTCATGTTTGTAGGTACGAAGCCAAATTTAAACGAATACGACAATGAACCGCCTCGTATCTTCCGTCATGCGCCACTTGCTAAGGGAAGTACGACAAAAAGATTGCGAAAACCATTGATATACAAACACAAAACGAAAATGAAACAGGTGACGCGTTTTGTTGTATCTCGTAATGGCGTACAGTCGAACACAAAAACGTTTAAAGGCTTTAAGATCGAACCTGAATATTGGAAAAAATATATATATTTTACTACTGAACTAGCAAGTAATTGAAAAATAATTAAAATAAAAAAGGATAATTCTGCGACGCCTGACTGGTAAAATATCACCGTTGATTGAGTCAGTCCAACAGATTGATAATTCTGTTTTATTTGAGGAATTGGTCTTTATAGGTTGACAACGCACTGTTCATATATTATCTGGTGTTGCTGATGTGCCATATGTCACCACTTATCGTCGTGTACCTCGTAGCTGTCTATTTGGGAAAATAACACCTATAAAGAGCATTACTTTAACTATACAGATGTGCGTCTAAAAGTGGGGAAGAAGAATAGATGACAACGGCAAAGGAGAGTGAAAAAACATCAATAATGTATCGTCATTTTTATTGCATGAACAAATAGCACTTTACTGTGAATGCATAGTATGTAATGTGATACAGAAATATGTGATGTTATTATGGAAATTGTTGGCTCTTGAGTCATTGCAAAAATTTGTAATTTATTCACGGTACGCGTTAATATCATTAATAAAGCATGCGTCGAACACGTTTTTTATTATTGAAATAAATGACGTAAAGTCTCTTTTCTTTATTAGAAACTGCAACTATGGAGAAATTTCGAAGTCACACACACTTTGCTAGTTGTGTAGAGACTGACGACCCTGTTTGCTTGTAGCAGTAACTGTCTCTATGTCCCCTCTGGTAGCAAAACATACACAAACACATACCATTTGTATATAAAACAAATGTTGAATTACATTAAAACTGCCATATGATAGTAATACATAGAGAAAAAATTACGTTAAAAAGGACGGAACGAGAGCAAGGGATACTTAACCTTAAGACTATATTGACTTTAACAAAACTACGAAGTAGCAAATCATCGACAAATTGACAGCAATGGATTGCACTGCATTAATTAATATTCACATGCATTATAAATAACAATCGATAATTACTGTTACTGTACTGTACTAATAAGGTGAGGAAAATCCTGGTTTTCCGTCAGTTACTTCGCTCATTGTTGTTGTTGATTATTGTGGCTATATTATCGTATTGGTTTTATGTGTCTAAATTCCCCTCAAGATAAATTAGATTTTCAGTTTCAATTTTAACTATACCGAGAAAAAGTTTCATGTAGTCCATTCTGGGTGACATCAAATGCCTTCTTACTACGATCGTCTTTCATAAAAATTATCATTAGTTATTTGTTGAGTCTAGTAATTGAAAAACATTGTTTGGTATCTTTTACTGAAATATTTTTACTACTACACAATTTTAAGTCTCTTAAAAGGTAGTATTATTATATGATGTACCACTTGGTATTCAATAGCCAAATCATAGGCACACCGCACATTATAAAATAAATGGTATACATCGCAAAGTAATCATTTCTTAAGAATTCGTTCAAATAAGTCCTGAACTTACAGCAATAGAAATTTGTCGGACCAATTCGCTGCACCATACTTTGCTGTTGTCATCCAATACAAACGTATTACCTACACATGTCGCTGTGACTCAACCGGTGAACCATAAACCGGGCCGATAACGTATCGTGTTTGAACAGACGGTCGCACTCGCACTCGTAACACATTAGTTGTTTCAACGTTTACAAGCGCATTATCATTTGGAAAGTTAACGTTTCGACACAAGGTTTTCATTTTTCGAATCAGTCGTGTTCTGTTGTAGTATTTAAAGTCTCTGGTCCAGGCTTTTCTTTCTAATATTTTTTTGGCAGTTTGGTAGGTTCATATTTTTTGTTAATTTTTCAATCATACTTCCAACAAATCTAACTGGAGAAAGTTTCAGCGTTCATAGAATTAGTCAGACCATCTTGCCGTCGAATAAATAATCTTATCTCTTATACATCTTTTACAGTCAAATGCTTCAGTCAAATCGGGAATTAATCCAGACTGCAATATAATACTATGAAACAACTTAGCATATACTCGTGAAAGCGATAAGATTAATAGAATCACTTTTCTGTTAAACTGTACCTGTAATAGCCCGATTACACGCGGAGAGGTATATAGCTCCACTGTTGCGTTACGTTGACAAGCCTCTTCAGTTATCAGCAAGTACATAATTGACTTTATCAGTCCATTTAAACAATAAATTTAAGTAAAGTTATGTCTAACTTGTACACCAACATGGTGACAATTTTGCAATATCATTTGCATATAAATTTATTTTATTTTTTACAAAATACTATATTATTTCAAAGTTGAGTTTCATAAAACTTTGCTCTTTTAAAAAGATAAAATATACTGTTAATTAAATATATTACTAATCAATAGCTACAATCAATAATTGGATTTTAATAAATACCTTTTCATCTTTACAGAGACTCTCCGGAAAGAATGGCGTACGGGAAGAAGAATCTAGTTGGTATTGGGATCCACCCCCACAAACTTCGAAAACTCTTGACGAAAATACCGAAAACCATTATAAAATGCAAATTCAAAATCTACAAGCTGAACTTACCGCCCTGAGAGAAAGAGATGTTGTTGACTTTAGATCAGAAACAGATGAAGAATTAAATAGGTTACGAGAAGAAAACAAAGTTTTGACCAGTAACCTCGAAGACCTTGATAATCAACATCAAATTGCCATGGAAAAGTTACTAACGTTAAAAAATGAATTATATAAGAATTTTGAAGCGTTAAAACAAGACTACCAGCAATTAAAAAATGCAAATGAAGAACACGCAACTGAAGTAGATGTATTATTAACAAGAGTTAAAGAAAGAGATAGGGAAATTGAAATTTTAAAGTCGAAAAATTTTGACTACGATACACTTCTACATAAATATCAGAACTTAGAAAGGATACATGGTTTGCTAAGAGAAAATGCAGAGAAATTTCAAGAAGAAAATCAATCATTGCATGAAGAGGTTTTTAATTTACAAGAGCAAGTTACTAAATTAGAGCACGATGTTGAAGTAGCCTCAAAACGTCTGGAAGTATCTGATATGGTCCCAAAAACTAAGTATGAAGAACTGTCAAAAGAACTCAATATTTTAAAAGATAGGAAAAATCTTAGCGAAATACACTTTGACGAAATCAATATAGATGACAATGCTAAAAGTGTTATAGAAACTTTAAAGAGAGACATCAATGAATTACGGCTCAAGTTATCGCAATATGGATCTGATAGTAACGACAACAACGATAATAAAATCGTGAAATCAGATCGAATAATGCAATTATACAACAAATATGTCAACTTTGATCTACCCATAGATTACGTTGGTGAAATTCCGTCATCAACTGATAATGTAGCATTGCACAAATTAGAAGGTGTATTTAAAACATTAAATTCATTTAAAAAAGAAATTGATATTTTGGATCATAAATTATCAGAAAAATCTCTGAATGTCAGTCATTTACATTCACAGATTGAAGATTTAACAACTGAAAACGATTATCTCACTACTGATCTTCAACACTACGAAAGGGAATTAGATGAAATGAAGAAAAATAATGATTTCCTTATATCTGAAATTGCCGCCTTAAAAAATACCTCTAAATTAGAGCCTATTATAGAAACCCATGAAGATAATATTGCTACATTAGAAACAGAATTGGCTGATAGTAATATGATGAATAAAACTTTTGAATCTAAAATAAAAACAATAGAAAATGATTTGCTTGAGGTAAACAAAGAGAAACAAATTTTGCAACAAAGTTTGACTGATTTAAAAAATAAATATACGTCTATGCTGAATGAATTAGAAATGTGTAAAATGCAGACAAAGGCTGTAGAGGAGTTAGAAAATAACACAAAATTCAAATATTCTGAACATATATCGAATGAAATCGATGAAATAAAGAAACGGTTAAGCTTAGCAAGCTCCAAAAATGAGCAATTATCAATTGATATACATATATTAGAAAATGATAAAGTGCTTTTAACGAAGGAATTAGACGACCTAAAAACTACATTAGAATCGAAAAATAATTCTTGCAAGGAGTTAGAATTATCTAAAGTTATTCTAGAAAGCAAAATCCGGGATCTAGAAAATAAACTGCAAGAAGCAGCAAAAAACAAACAAGATATGGAGTCAAGCAAAACACTATTAGAGCAGAAAATTGAGTCTGAAAAACTTTCTAAAACGGATTTAGCAAAAACGGTAATGGAGAAGAATGAACTTAATGAAAAATTAGGTCAAAGTATTAAAGAAAATAGTAATTTATCTCAAAGCGTCGTAATGCTTACTGAAAAAATAGAAGCCCTAAAAATTAGGGAGCATGAACTAAGACAAGAAAATGCATCTTTGAGTAATCAACAGGCTTTAGAAGAATCAGAGCATATTTCCACACTTCATAAAACTATCGACACCCTAAAAGAAAAGGTAAATCAACTAGATATTTTGAATAGTGAAATTTCAAAACTTAAAACTGAAAATGGGAAACTGCATGAAACAGAAATGAATCTTAAAGCTGAGCTTATAACTACAGATACGAAAATTAACGCTTTACAAGAGGATTTCGAAAAATTGATTGCTGATTTAAATGAGAAAGATACGCATATTGAAATGCTTAATAAGACAATAGATGAAAATAATATAAAAGTTATTAATTTGAATCAGAGTAATAAAGATCTAGAAAATACAGTAAAATTAAAAACTGAGGAACTTAGCCATCTTAAACGGTCTTTGGAAGAAGTAACGGAAAAGTTGCGTAACAGTAGTCACGTCACAAATAAAAATCAGGAGGAACTGCACAGGCTTCAAATAGAAAAAGAAGAAATAAGTAAACAAATATTTCAATTAAGTGATGAGCTGAATTCCAAGAATGCTGAAATATCAACGTTAAACAATCGATTAGATGAGCTGGATGGACTTTGTCGTGAATATAAGAAAACTATTGATCTGAAAAGTCAAGAACTACAAGATTTAAATAAATTAATGACTGGGATGACCAAACATCTTAATCACGATGAATCTGATAGTGTGAATAGTACAACACATAATCATGATACTAATCTTCATAAACCTAAAACACCACCAATTCTTAATCAAATAGAAGACAGACTCAAAACAAAAGACGCTGAAATATTTAACGTCAAATCTAAATTAGAATCAATGGAAAATACTTGTACAGAGTATAAAACTTTGCTTGATAATGCGATGATGGAAAAAAATGATCTCATCAATCTTATTACCTTAAAACATAACGAAAGTATTCAATATCATAATGAAATTCAAAGGTTAAATCAAATTCTAATGGATCAGACCAACGAGTTTAAGAAAATAATTGCCGAGAAAGAAGCAGCTGCACAAAACTCTGTGAATTGTGATAAATGTAAGAAACTAAGTATTTCTTTAAAAGAAAAGGATGAAATAATAATGTCTCTAAATTCCAACATGATCGAGTATGATAAAATAAAAAGTGAGTTACAAAATAGTACCGAAATTGTACAAAGCTTGACAAACAGATGTGAAGATTTGGATAAAAAATTAACTATACAGCTGGATTTGGTTAAGAAATTGACAGCAGAAAATTTACAGGTATGTAATCTTGCTAATAATTATCTCAAATGTAAACAGAGAATATAACATCACTATAATGTAAATAATATTTCATGTATCTTTTAAGTTGGTGAGTGGTAACATCTGTTCAGTATGCAGGCATGATCTGGACCATACGGGAGTTTTTATGAATGCTTTATTGGCTGTAAAGAACGAAATTAGGATATTACGAAATTGATATATTTTTTTATTCTTACACCGAACTATGTATTTACCATGTCAAGTTACTATGTGGCTAGAAGACAACTAAAATTCATGATTCTGATAAATGCTTTATCCCTCGTGATATATGGCGACGAGTCCAAAGATTGTAAGTGAATAAACTTCGTAAAAACAAATCCTTGAAATTTAAATCAAACAATTCAAAAGTTCCATGAAGCAATTAAAGAATGGGAATATGTAAATCACTGCAAACGTATTTAAAACGCAAAATTTTCCCGATTCTAGTTGTCAGAACAGGAGCAGAATTCGTCAAGGGAATTAGAACGCCTCCGGCATCACTTAGTGGAGATGGAGGAGAGTTACACGCAAGAGTTAATGACATCAGAACAAAAATTAAACGAGTGTCAAGTGAGACTCCATCAGGTCGAGGAGAGGGCGAAACAAACGAGCACCGTGTATACTAGTAACAGGTACGTTATTTTCTTTCACCATACCAAATTTTTACAGTGTCTCTTATGATAAATCAACTTAAGGTTAGCGATAATCTTCAACCGCTACTTTACTCCAAATTTTATAGCTGCCAATAGTCAAGCAGAATTTCACTAAGTTTTAATTTCCCTTTGGGTTGGAGGAAATAGATGGGGAAAATAGATCGTGGAATTATATCTATCATTCTTTTAAATTTCAGCATCCGAGCAAACCAAGAAGTAGAAACTCTACGGAATCAAATCAAACTCTTAGAGAAACAACGTGACGAAGTTCAAGCAAGGCTGAGCGAAGCTGAAGACTCCAGAAGTAGAAGTGAAGCCGCCTTGACTAACCTGCAAGTGGTGCTTGAACAATTTCAGTTAGGTGCGTATTGTTTTGTTATTACCATTCGTAGAACTAGATGCTAATACTCAAGGCCAAATATTAATTTTTATATTTACGGGGTTTTCATCCACGTCTGCTTATTTTTCCATGTGCTAGACTTATATGTATAGATGATAGAATGAAATATTTATCTTACTATATTAAACAATGTTAAGCCAAAATAACAGGTAATTAATGGCTCTTACAGACAAAGAACGCGAAATCTTCAACGCAACAGAGAAGATAAGAAATAAAATGGAAGCTATTATTCTAGAAAATGATAATCTAAGGCAGGAAATAGCTAAGCTTAATGCGAAATTAGAAGAATCAATAGCTGGTCTGAAAGCTGCGACCAGGCTCGGAGATCAGGTCGAGACTAAAACAGCACAAATAAACGATTTAAAAGAGCAAGGTAGGATGATATGTACATAAATATGTATTTTATTTTTCAAAAGCTTGTGAATCTACCACTGTATTTTACTGTGTTGACATTTTGCATTAAGAGATGTTGTATATGTTTAACTAAAGATTCTGATTAGTAATTAATGAAATTGTAGCTAAATACTTGTTTCACTTGCGAATAAAATACGCTAAAAGCCTTTCACAATAGTTTTTTACTATTCATATTTAGAACAGTCTTTTTCCTGTGGAAATGTACAGTACTGTTTAACTTGTTTATCTATGTGAACACGTGACGTATAGTTGATACATTTGATTAGGATATTATTTAACCTTTTTTTGTTTACTCGGTCCAAAATATATTTTATGGAATTAATAAAACTAATTACCTTTTATGTAACATTTGGGTTATATACTTTTTTACCATTTACTTCCGGTTTTTCGTCCAGACCGTTATTGAAACAAGTATCGAAAATTGCTCGATAGTTAGTACCTATTCCTAGTATTTTTTCTATATTTTTAATGCACGTAGTCAATATGTTTTTAAAAATTAAGTGTATAATTAGGATATTTCAAGTGTACCAGTCGAGTTGCGGTATATTGCTAAATATCAGCTGGTAATTCTGGGGTTTAGACGCCCAGGCTACTAGTTGGTATGCAGCAGTATCCCGTCACGTCATCATATATTAATTTTGACACACGTAAGTTGGTAACTCGCTTTTGTAGTCACTGTCGTGTGCAGATTTTTGTATCTGTCCGTTTAAGCGTTCGTTTCGTAGCTTTTGACGTGTGTCTTTATGCATTCAAACGCGCTTAGGTAATTCATTTGCCTTTACTAAAACAAAAATTAGTTATAAAAGTATTTTTTTATTTAAAAAAAACAATAACAGACTAAAAATAAAGAGATTTGAGAGTTGTTAAGATATTTTATAGAGTTCACAGTACCTAATATTGTTTTTTTAATTTTTAGATATATACATATATTATTTATTAAATATTAAATATGAAGAATCTCCAAGGCTTACCAACAGAATGAAGAAGCTTTAAAGCCGGCTGCGGTCTAATCTCATTTGGTAACTGTGAGACTTGCATCACGCCGCGTCTACCGAACCATCTCTCTTTGACAATGGGAGCTTTGAGTGAAACTAGACTTGTTTTATTGCAACTTACTTTGAGAAAACTTATTTTTAGTGAACTCAAAAGTAATTCATTGTAAAGTGAGTTGATGGTTTGGATAATCGCGTTAAACTCAGATTACCATATGGGGTTTGATCGACGCATCGGTGTCACATCGTGCCGTCCTGTGTTATTTTTCACCATCGTTTATTTTTTTGCTTGTATTTTTTATTTCGTGTATTTTGTCAAAACTTTTGCATGCGTATGTTTATAATTATAAACATATAATTCTTTGTTAATAATGTTTAACTCGGAATAACGTTTAACAGAAATCTCAAAAATAAGTATTAGAAAGCGCATGGAATTTTTTTGATTTTGTTTTTTCACTTAGCACGTACATTACAATGCACATTTTAATTTTTGTTCTAAACGTCGATGTGTTTATGTTGCCTATGCCTTGCTTCGAGAAAATAATAATAATTAAAAAAAAACTATTTTTTTGCAACTTATTGCTATCTATAATCATAACTTCTATATTTCCATGATTCCAAGAATTAAAAGATTTAAAAACCAAGAGTAAAAACCGAAACTTTTCAAAAATTTTCTCGAAGTAAATACTACTGTTTTGGCTGTTTTTTATTTGTTTGTTGCTCCCCTCCCAGTAGACGACTAAGTAGAACTAGAAGACCGTCGGTTGCCGCATTGCCTCTGAGTATTACTTCAGGTACTGGTGGTATGAAAAAAGAAGGGCGAGGATCACTAGTCTCGGGTTGCTATCACTAATGATGCCTTAGTGCTACTGTTATCTGTTATGAAATTAATTATGGTTTTCTGGAGGTTCTTCTACAATATTCTTTGGTATATCATACGCAAACATAGCTTGACTCGGTTTTTGTCCTCTTTTTTCCTCATTATAGAGGAGTCTCAAATAACAGGGTGTTCATCACAAAGTTCCAATGGAAGTTATAGAATATTACTTCAAGTCTTGGAAGAAACTACATTTCCTATAAGAAATAACAAACCGTTTCTTGAAACTTGGCCTGATGTGGAACTCTTTGAAAAAGTATCGTTTTTGTGTACTAGATATTGTAATCTTTTACTGAATTTACCGCTTAATATTGGACCGGCTGTTGTACAAAATATGGAATGTAATTTTTGACCTAAATGACATGAGTGTTATGTATGTTGGTTCGTATAACCCACTGCATTGCTTATGCACTGCACGGCATTGGTGATATATAAGACATTTCCCGCCTTTTCTGTTGTCAAGAAGTTATAAAAGTTTTCGAGAAAAAGATGGTACTTGGCGGGGGCACAGCCGTGCCCCCAGATGACGTTGACGTATGACGTAGATTTTGGATTGAATATTTTGTGGTTCTTTTTGGCGAGTATGATATTATTGTCATGAATCAAATATTGGTTTATTGTAAGGCTTCGACAGTGTTCCCTTGTACAAGTGACCTCAGCCCCTCTGCCCAGTGGCTGAATAATACTTTGAGGTGGTGCGAGCACGTTCGTCGTGCCACGATTGACCATGCATCCCGTAGTGTTTGGTGAGATTAGATTAGAATTTTTAGACAATTTGTTTTTTTTTTGAATGTTTTATATTTCAATATTTATCTGTGTTAATTATGAAGATTTATTATTTTGCATTGTGTATGTATGTACCTGATTTGTTTATTATTAATATTTATTAGCGTTTTAGAAATTTTAGACATGTTAACATCAAACACTGGGAATTTTAATAATAAAATTGCGAAAATATCTTATCAATATGGGTAGACATTTTATTACAATTTAAAAAATAATAAATTTCCAAACATGCGACAGCCCTTTAGCAAAATTGATGTGTACTAGTAGGCACAAAGCAAGCTCTCGTAAGTTTATGGGTTAGATTCCCAGAATTTATGTGAGAGAAAGAGACAGAGCTATTTTTATGTATACGTAAAGAAAATATGTTATTACGTCATAGTAATACCACGTTATGTAATCCTCAGTACGTACCCTCCAAGTGACGGTAGCCGCGGCAGAGGAACGGTACTACAACGCGATATCCAACCAGCAGGATAAAGTGGACAAGAACCTCGTGAAGAACCTGGTCATCAACTACGTCACTACAGCTGGACAGAACCAACTTAACAGGTGATTTTAGGACTTATATAGCCTATTAGTTGTGCTCGCGACTTCGTCCGCGTAGAATTTATCAAAATAGGAACAGAATAGTGCAAAATAAAAGTAGCCTAAGTTACACCTTATTGCATCAGTTATGTGTCAATGAAAGTGCCGTCAAAATCGGTCCAGCCGTTCCAGAGATTACAAGCAGATATGTAAAAAAATATTATTTTGATGTTACAGAGTATTTATTGGCGATGATGACAGCTTACTAGGACTGGTAAAACTTAGTGATGGTGTTAATAACGGTAGCTAATGTGACATGACGTACAACCTGAATTCAAAGTGATCATTTTAACAAATGAAGTAAGACATCTTAATTATTCTTTGACCACCCTATAACCTAGTTGGTGTTTACCTACGAAGTTAAGTTAGAGATCGAGTTCCGGCCTGGGCATTTGTGATATATGAATATTTGTTGTTGTTTTAATGGTTGTGTGTGTATTTATACGACACAGGAATTATAAGTTCGATAGTACATGTAAAAGTTTCATCTTAAAAAAACCTCTCTATCACCAGAATCCAGGTCCTGCGCGTCCTATCAACAGTCCTCGACTTCAATCAGAAAGAGTGCGAGCGGCTAGGGCTGTCGCGCGCCGCTAACACACAGGACAGTCTGGCCGCAGAGTTCGTCAAGTTTCTACAGAATGAGTCTACACCGCGGGCAGCCCTACCAGACATGGCTGGGTTGCGAGCTTCGAGCAGGGCTCCCACTCCATCCAGGAAGAGCTCTACTGTGGGTGAGTAGTCAGCAAACTATGTCTATCCCACTTTTGAGGTCGCAGCTATCACACAATTGAACTTGAAGCCAATCAACTTCTGAACTCGTAGCTTTCCGACATGTGCTAGCCGATTCTCGTTTTACCAAACAAATTCAAAGTCGTTCAAAGTTTAGAAGTCGTTCGATTGCAGTCTAGTCGGAGTTTGGTATTCATATTTAAATTTAATTGCGCTTCAATAGAACTTCAATTCTGTGGGATCGTAATACATATATAGCAGATGTTGATAGAATATAGATGACATTTCTCTGAAGAACAACTTTCGGATCGATGTCGTTCTGGTGCAGTTGAAAGCCGATTGTTAATATCAAATTGTGCTTTAATGACAAAGTCGCTACAATATCGCTACGGCTTTTGAAATAAGAATGGGCTGGCTGAGCTTCTTGATTATCCCTCGGGGTCTCGAGTAATGTGTTGTTTGTTGTCTGTACCAACAGCGACAAGGAAAAACCTACTGAGCAGGAGTTTGTAAGCGTTTTATTTATTTATTTCCAGGTCCACCAGTAATCGAGCTGGGTCACCGGCGCAACCCTTCGACGGGGTCCAACAACCTCCTGTTCCAAAACCTGGATGCAGTGGAAACAGCGTCTCAGAGGTCCGCAGAATCCGACGCCAGGCCTATCCCAGTGGGTATGGACACTGGAGTCAACCAGACCAGGAATAATGAGGGGTCTATACTGAAACAGGTGCTGAAGGATATGTGACCACCAAGATATATCATCGCAACCCATAACTGTCCCACTACCGGCCTCGGGTCTCCTCACAATGTGAGGGGTACAGATCATGGTCTGGACAAGTGCAGATTGGTGGACTTCACGTACCTTTAAGAACTTTATGCAGAACTCTTGGGAATTCAGGTTTCCTCGCGATGTTTTCCTTCACCGTAGCAAGTGATAATCAATTTCTGATTCATAAGATTTGAACCCTGG
>DWJZ01002631.1:0-18970 GCA_018249125.1 Asbolis capucinus
TACGGTATTAAAGGTCTTCCTCAGGGTAAACTTTATCTTTGTACCAAATTTCAACAAAATCGATTCAGTGACATGAAAACATAACAGATAGACATACAGTTACTTTCGCATTTATAATATTAGTAGGGATAGATACATCATTAATGGTAGAAAAATACGTAATGAGGTCGGTCATTATCATTATCGTTATTAATTAATTAATTTAGACTGGTTGAAATATGTATTCAGTAGTTAGTTATTATAGGGTGGCGATTACCTATTAAGCAACATAATATTTTTAAAGACATCATTTTTTTAAAGGCATAAGCTAGACTTGCAACGGACAGTATGTTCGGCCATACGACAAATACCGAATATTCGGTAAGCTTCCTGGCTGAATAACCGAATATTAGGCATAAATATTCGGCCGCGGAACTGTGAGCGGCCTGACATTATTATAGTGCTTGGTTACAAGTATATAAGTTATCTATCTTCGTGTTTGTTGCGCACTCGTTTGTTTTTAGAAACTCACTAAATATGCGGGTACAAACAAAGACAAATAATAAAAGTTATCTAAGTAGACACGGGCGCTCAAGCTAGTTTTATCTTTTATTACAATACGTGGAATTTATTCTTCGTCGCAGGCTAGTGTTATCGATCGACTCAACTCGCCCCCCTCGTTGGCCTCTTACAACGTCCGAGTCGCTCTCGCCCCGCTCCCCCTCCGCTCCCCTTCACTTTACCTCGCTCCCTCCTTTGTTCTCTTTTGCTCCGCTAACCGTATTACGTTCGGATACGCTTACTAAAGAATAAAAAATAATAATATGTATCTTATTCTAATTGTCTCAAATATTTCGTTTTGTTGGGATATTTAGACATTTATTTGTCTTTTTTTACTACACTACGATAACTAGAAAAGATAATTTTCTTATAACTTACTTCTAATAATAATAATTTATTCAATTCATAACACATTTCACCAAAAATCAATGAGTTAGAACATTAATATATTAGTATATTTTCCCTACTTTCAGGGTCATAAATAACTGCATGACTATTGACACTTCCTTTTTAAATTTATCATGAGTATTGCAATCTTTAAAATCTCCATGTTGAAAAAAGTTGTATAATATATATTAGAAAAATGTCGAAATTTACTGTGTTGTTCTTAACTCAAGCGTGTCCCCTATCCTTCGTTCAGTAAAGCAAGCGTTGTTTGTGCCTGCTGAAATCTACATCCGTACTTTTCCTCTTCCATGTAATGATATATGCCATCAAGAACATGTAAAAAAACCAAGTATCGCAACTCAGTTCTTCTACCGTAAAAAGTTGTGAGATCCGTGTAATGTATTGACTTTGCAACCGTACAAAACAATCGAATTTAATATATTATTATGTGTTACTAGTTAGAAACATTGCATTTCTATTTGTACACTAAAAACTAATTATATTCTAAATTTGTAGCTTCTATGTATCCTAAAAAGGCCTTAAAGTTCTGATGACCGGTCAGTAAGCGAGTGACAAAATTAAGAAATGTTGAATACATCTTATACTCATACTACTGCTTTCAACTTAATGAAATTTGAAAAATGCCGCGTTTATACAATGCCTGCTTGATTATTGAAAATTCAGGTTTCTAGCTTTATCCAAAACAAAGTTAAAGGGGGTCGAAAATGGCTTGAACTTCTTTGATAATAGAATGGCATGACAGTGCCGTCGTGCTTCCACACATATAATAAAAACGCTACTTTAGCCTAGGTGATGGTAAATGTTTAAGAAAAAGGTAAAACATGATTGAAAATCGTAAATAATAAAATTGAGATAAGAAACAACTTCTAAGACGGGCAGTAAGATTGTTACAGCATTAAATAACGTAATAAAATAACGAAAATAAAAATATAAATTTTAAACACATTAGTAAATATCCGAAACGCTGCAGCTATTGATTGACGCCATTGCGCCCTCGAATGCGTCGAATCGCCGCCATATTTTTTCGAGATCTGCGCAGTTGTGTCGGGGTATATAAAGCGGCCATGACGTCAGCCGCCATTCCATTAAAATTCTCGGCGTGGTGAAGTGCAGACGTTTGTGTTGTGAAGTGAAAGGAAGCTCTCCATTACCACATCTAGTCAATTTGTGCCTGTTCGGATTCAGGTGTGTACTATTCTCACCCGCAATATTTTTACCTATAGCCCAAATATCAAAAATGGGCTACAGCGTTCAAGAAAAATCGGTTGTTGATTTTTGTGAAAGTAAAGCCGAATCCCTATCTAATTGGGTTCGTAAAGTTAAATGTAAATCAATAAATGCTAGAACAAAGAGAAAGCGTGACTTGAGAATAATCGCCATTTTGAGTAACTCCCTGTCTCGCGCGGAAAGTGAGCTAATTTCGAAACAAAGAGAACGTGCTAGAAGGTGGGCTCAAATGCAAGCTGATCTCGGACTAAACAATAAGGAGGAAGAAATGGCCAAGCAGCAACGAGAGAAAATAGATAATTTATGGAAGAATGATCTCAGCGGTCTTGATAGTTTTTTTAAAGAATTAGACAATGTTAAACCTCTAGTTAGTGTAGGGTAATCAATAACGTGATTTTTCGTTTGTATCTGTGATATATGCAGGATGTTTTTCTAAATTACAGTCCCATTGCGTTTCGCGTGGGTCTGCATCCGACGGCCGCCATCTTGGTTGCCACTGGGGCGTGATCGCTGCTAAACTACAAAATGGGTTTGTAACGGTATCATGCATTTTTTAGTATAATTTTCTAGCAAATTGTAAATAAATTATAAATTAGTTTAATCTTTTCAGTTTTCTGTTGAGAAATAGTAAATTGGAAATTAAGTTTTATTCATATTGAATAAGAAAATTGTAACATATGTTTAAGTATGAAAATTAAAGAATATTTTAAAAATTTGAGTGTCGAATTTCATTTTCTTCATCTTTTTCTATTGTTGTTTCACCCACAATGTATTATTCCATGAGTCATCATCAACTCTACGGCGAACGTGGCGGGTGCGGAGCGACAAGACGCAGATCGTAAGCGAGAGCTGTTCGAGAAGACCCCGTGCTGTCTTATCGAGGTTGCTGCTTATCACGGCATACGGCTCGCGACAAGCGATATACGACGTGCGAACGTGAATATGTCCCGGTGTCAGCCCACACTAGGTAACCGTTAGGAGATTGCGCAATAATTTCTGAAATGTTATCATTTAAACTACTATGAGGAACCGCCATATGGCCGCCTTCGCCGGTTTCATTCGTATATTTTTGTGTTTGGAGCCCAGATACCTGATATTATCTAGCTGTGGAGCATACTGCCCGGCCTGGCATGAACTGAACATGTTCTCCTGCGCGGATGACGCACAATCACTACGTTTACGGACACGTAATCTAAAGGAAATGCAAGGTGGTGAGTCAAATGTTGTAATACAGAACTTGTTTCATAATGTATTGCTCACTGGTGAAATGTGGGCACCGTGTCCTTTAACGTTCAATCTCACAGAATCACGACCAGCTCCTGGCCTCCCGAGCTACCGTGGAAGGATGACGGTGACGTAATGAGCCGCTCGCGTGCTCTTCTAATAATAGGAACCGTCAACGGACACTCGTCAATTCGGGCGTTGAGCTGTAGGAACATTCCAGGTCAGGTCTATTATAAACTAATTGTTGATACGTGGACCAATATGAAACTTTTTACTGGTATCTGACTAATCATAGTATCTACAAGACGAAAAAATGACATGGGCTGATAATAACGTGACGATAATGTGGGCTGATGCGCGACGCGGACGGACGTCGATATCTACGTATAATAATTAATGATCTGAATTATGAATACTACTACTCTTTATGAACTGAAATAAATATGAGGAAAAATGGAAATAGGGCCTCTGTCCAAGGACAATTCACATATGGTGAGTTTGCTGAAGTATGTACATGCAATAGTATTGTCATGTCAAAATTGTCTTTAAACCTATTAAAATTGAACATAGATACTTTATTAAGCGACTGTCAAATTAATGATCCTGAACAAGTCAATTAATTGATTTGTATACGTTTCACAGCTAACTGGATGGCGTGAAAGTGGCCGTCTTCATGGTCCACTCTTCATTGAACTAAAATGAACAAGTCTGGATGAAGTTTAACATTTCCTATAGTCCTTTCGGATATAGGAACCTACTATATCTACCTACTTCGATAACTACAGATGACATTTAGGAGCTGAATACGGTTTATCCTCCTGTGACATTTTCATCTTTAGAGCACTCTCATAGCATCACAAATTTATATTAATGAATGTAATACCGCGCGCTGAGAATGACCGAAGTGAAATCTAGGTAAGTGGTCATTCTTGTAATGTACCTAGACTAGTTCTGGTAAAGAAAGTAATTGACAATTAACATGGTTTGTATTTTATGATTTTCATGCTGGACCATTACATCAAATTGGTATTATTCAGTTCAACAGCAGTTTTCATAAAATGCCAACAAGTTTTGTTGAATTAGTTTCTTTACTTGTTCTGGATATTAGATAAATTCTTACACTCAAACTCTTAATATTTCAGATTTTTTTAGAACAAACTAATGAACTGAAAGTTTAAAACGTATCATAAGTCTAAAATAGGATTGTCAAAAAATTATTTGTGAGTTCATTTTAACCATTCCTCATAAACTAGTCATTCACAATTTGTGCTATTATATACCCAAAATATCAATTCAGGAATCCTGTATTTATAGACTTCCGTATCATTTTGTTTATATATTATTTGGTCTTTAGATGAATAAAATTACTAAGTGGTAAGTTTACGATATTGCTTCATTATTGAAATTATGAAATTTTATGGCTGTTATGGGTGCAGGCATCTTAAAGTATCAATTCAATTGATTTTCAGTTACCATACCAAATCACATTTGATGAAAAATAATAATTGATCATATAAATGACTTGAAAAGGGCAATCAGACCTCATTATGATCTGGCTGTGAATTCAAATTCAAAATAAAAAATGTGTTATAATTCTCTAGTCTCTGGCCCTCAACTGATTTAAATCTACAAATTCAATTTATAAGTATATATTGTTGGAAAGTGGTCATCATCCTATGGTTTGCTTTGAAATTATGCTGCTTGAAGCAGCTATAAGCACTATTTTTATTTCAGATGCAAATATCTAAAACTGAAGAACTATTCTAGTAAGATATGTTATATTCACCATTACTCATTTCTTATCTTACTTAATATATTGCAAGAGTTTCTAAAAGTACTATTTAATATAATTACATTAGGAGTACATTTACAAGAAAATGTCTGAAGGACAAGAAATGCAGATATTACGAGCAGCATTCAAAAAACCTGTTTGCAGTATATGAAAATACCTAAGTAAGGTAATGTTTGCAATAATTGATTTTATTGCTGCATGATTAATGTTGGTCTGTAATCTATTGGCTCCATTGGTTAGATTGCTTGCTCGCTTGTTGGAATCTAAATTCAGGAAGACAGTATCCTGCTTGGCGTCGTTCCTGTTATAACCGGGCACTCCGCCAGAGATATGCGAAACACTATACCCGAAATAGAATATAAAGTCAACAAGTCTGAAGATGCGATCTGATAATGAATATTGGGAGAGATGAAAAGAACGAAGTATAATATTGTGTGCTTATATGTGGATGTATGTATGTCATGATTCCATTGAGATGAAAGATTTACAATATTTGTAATTCGGACGCCGAGCTGCAAGTTACTCATGAAGTAATGATGTTTAATTCGGAAACTAGAAAATGTAGCAAAGGCTGAAGTTGATTGCCGTATCTACATATTTATATATACATATTTACGATTGAAAATTCATTCATTAACAGTTTACGACATCAAGAATCAAACTCCCGTCATCATACGATAGGTATGACAAAAATTATTTCCTTCTGATAACTGCTAAATATCAGGTAATCAATAATCTATTAGGTTAATTATCTTTACTAATTTATTTTCAGTATTTTGAGCATCCCTATCTACCTGTCTACTTAGCTTTTCATTCAGTTTTAAGACTATGCAAATTTAATTTTAATATTTAGTGCCTGCAGATATCTCATAAAATCCATTGATAATAGATAAAACTGTAGAAATAGAAGTTGCTTCTCTTAATCGTTTAATACAGGTGTGATACTTACTTCTGATAAAATATGCAAAGATTGTACGAAGAGCGTGGAAAAATTTCACCAACCATGAAACCGAAATTTGCTGAGGTTGAAAGGAAATACCCGATATTGATAGAAGAAAACCGCAAAATTATAATTCTACTTATAATCAAAATGTGTATATTAATATAATGACCATTCTGTCGCACGATGACCAGCTCTATTGTTGAGCAAAGTTAAGAAAATGGACAAACCAAAATATGGACGAAATCTTTCTATATCGGGGATTTGCAAAGCGTCAGTCAGAAAGTGATCGTAAGAAATGTTAATTGTGATAATTTTCTGCTATATACCTAATTTTGAAGATTTTGACTATGTACCTAAGTACTCATTGGTCATTTTTTGTGTGGTTCATGTTTGCCAACAGAAAATCTTGCATAGCGTGATTATTTGCACACCAAGTGGATATATTTTGCATTTACCTTCATGGGTTCGGTCGCTCGAGTGATATAGGAAGACTGCTCCACAATGAAGTATTATATTTTGCAAGAGACTGCAAGGAAATTAGAGATGTCCACTGGTCCCAGATATTAGAATTCAACAATCCTGATCCTGACTCAAAACTCACTCATTGATGCTAATCTACTCCGAGGAGATTGCCACTATCGTCAACGCGGACAGAACTATCACGGTATCATTAATCCTATCTTTTGCAGATATTTCTATGTTAGTGACATTTCTGATGCTGTAGCTATACAAGCCGTATATAAAGAATTTATAATTTTACTAATGGCCTTATCTGAAATCACTGGTCATTGTCTTTTGAATGTCGTTAATTGCAACATTGAAAAATCGCTTTACGTATGACATCTGCCATAACCTTGTTCTAATGCTAATCATAAATTTGCCAGTCTCGACTGGGTCACAAGCTAACTTTCTTTGTCAGCTAGCTTTCTACAAAGGACCAAGATATTATCTAGCCAACCAACTAAGCGAGCCACGGCTGATCTAATGGGCCTAGGATACCATGCTTCCCTATTCATTGATCAAGCATCCCTTGTCAGTAGATTTACGGGTCGTGTACCCAGTCCATTGGTCAAATATTCCTTATCAGTGTGGATTATGAAGCGAGCGATCAGCTGGTGTGAGTAAACGGTCTACTAAATCGTGTTTAAGAGTCACTTTCAACCAGTGAGCGAAGTGTCCATTATTTATACGAAGATGTCAAACAATATTCTGGCAAGTTTTACAATCCACTGCAAAAATTCTCGAAGGGTCCTGGATATGAATAAACCAAAACTCACGGCTCACTGGTTTTGTAATGCCTGACGATTGCTCCTGTTGTCGAAGCACAAACGAGAAGCACGGTATTCCCTACTTTATTATGATTTGCAGATATATAATTTACATTTATGTTATGATTAAAGATAGTAGTTATCTTGCGACAGTTCTTTTGCTATATATAGCTTTTAGTCATGATTCAGAAATTAAAATATGGAATTTCTTTTTAAGTTACCTTTTAAGCCTTACCTGAATTGAGTCTATCAAATGTAATATTATTACTTTTTTTAGCTAAGTAAAAATACCTTTGCCAGTCTGCTGACTGGAACATAAGCTAACCTTCTTTGTCAGACAGATACCTGCAAAGAATCAAGATAACTGATAAGCGACCATCAGCAGATCTAAGTAACGTCTCCGAAAGGTCTTCGTAGTCTGCGAGTCTAGCATTACATGCCATCCAAAATACTGCTGGCCAAGAACATCTTGTCGGCTACATGGGTCTAGCATATCATGCTTCCAAATTAACTGACCCACTGATCACTGGTCAAACGTTCCTTATCAGTACGGATTTCGAAATGGGTGATCATCTGTTGTGATCCAGCGGGTCGTACAGCAACCTGTCGACCAATGTGCAGCCCATTGGTGGTACGCAGTGAGCTACCCTCCAGATTAATTCAACCTACTCTAGAATTCGTCTGCCAGACAATGGGTCGTGCGTACATAACCAGTCTCAATTCCGGATCTGGTGTGGTATTCTTGTATTCATTATTGTAAGGTTTGCTACAAAGTTTAATGCTTGGATAAATCAATTAATACAGTCAAATGGGACAGACAATTCTTAGAAATATAATGTATATATGATATCTAATACTTGTCTATTGAATAATGAATTTTAGCTTCATGATATAGTAACTTGGTACGACCTAACAGTACTATATCTAACAACTATATAAAATTTTAAGAATATACCTAAATATTTTACTGATTACCTATGTCTTACAAGAGTATGTGTGTGGACATCTAGTTTTACTCTGCCAGCCATCCTGGTCTTTGTATAATGAATTACTTGCCACCAGGCCACTGCTTATGCTCCTAACAAGATGAATTGTGAAGCGGGACAAGCACGTAAAGTGGGCTTGCTACATCTACTCGAGACTGCGGACTACATTTCTTGCTCGAGGTAGCGATCTACGTCTACCACCAGAGACTGCAGTCTTCTGCCAGAGGATGCGGTCTCCCCTGTCCAGAGTTTACTGGGCGTGCCTTCTTCCCGAGGCTTCCGGGTATGCCTCCTTCCCGAGGCTACTGGTTACCTGCGTGTTCCTCCTGCCCGAGGCTGCGGGATATGCCTCCTGCCAGACGCTGCGGGATAAGCCTCGTGCCAGAGGCTGCGGGATATGCCTCGTGCCAGAGGCTGCGGGATATGCCTGCTGCCCGACGCTGTGGATTATATCTGCCTAAGGCTGCGGTCTTCCCTGCCGAGGCTGCAGTCTTCCCTGCCGAGGCTGCAGTCTTCCCTGCCGAGGCTGCAGTCTTCCCTGCCGAGGCTGCAGTCTTCCCTCCCGAGGCTGTGGTGTTCCCTGCTCGAGGCCTCGGGCTACATCTTTTGTCCAAGGTATCGATCTACATCTTATACTTGAAGATGCGGTCTTCCCTGCCCAGGCTGCGGTCTTCCCTGCCCAGGCTGTGGTCATCAATGCCTGAGGTTGCGGTCTTTCCTGCTGAGGCTACGGTCTTCCCTACCGAGGCTGCGGTCTTCCCTGCCGAGGCTGCGGTCTTCCCTCCGAGTCTGCGGTTGCCAGAGGCTACGGAGTGTGCCTCCTGCCCGAGGCTGCGGGCTGCATCTGATGCCTTCTCTTCGATCCGGCCATAGGTTGCAGGCTACATTCTATCCGAAGCTTCAATCTTGGTCCCTGCCCGCGTCTGCGGGCTACATTCACCTATAGCCGGCGATTTACGTCTTCTGCCAGAGGTTGCCGGCTGCATATTTCCCTGATGCCACCGTTTTCACCCCTACCCGGTACATACGGTCTGAGGTTGCGGGTATTATGTCCTTTTTTCGAGGCTTCGGTTAGCATCTGACCAAAAGGCTATCGTCTTCTTCGCGGTCCCTGGATAATCATCTTGCCTGAGTAGCCACCACGTCTGCCAGAATCAGCGGGCTACATCTTCTATCTTCCAACGGAGATTATGGTTCACACCGTCCCCGGGGTGCGGTCGTCGTCCCTATGAGAGGCTGTGGGGTACATGCTGTCCGAGGCTGCAGTCTACACTTTGCGCAAGGTGCGGTCTTCGTACTTGACAGAGGCCGCGGGCTACACCTTCCCCGAGGCTGCGAACTTCCCTGCCAGAGGCTGCCCGTTGCTGCTGTCTCCGTTCCAGTCCGAGGCTCCGGGTAGCCCGAGGTAGCAGTACTCTTCCCTGCCAGAAGCTGCGGGTTACACCTTCTCCGAGGCTGCGGGCTTCCCTGCCAGAGGGTGCGGAATACATCCTGCTTGAGGGAGCGGTCCTCGGCCAGGCCAGAAGCTATGGGCTACTTCGTTCCTGTCAGAAGGTCTAGTCTACATCCTGCCCGAGGAAGAGGGCTACATCCTGTCCCTGGCTGCGGTCTACTCTGCTTACTGGTGCGGACTATGTCCTGACCGCGACCGAAAACGGGTGTCGGAGCCTTTGGGTACATTCCAACCGAGGCTGCGAGCTACATCTCCTGCACGGGGCTGCTTTCTTCCGTGTCAGAAGCCGTATGCTACATCCTGCCCGAGGCTGCGGGCTGTCGGAGGCACCAGGCTACATCCTGCCTGAGATCCCAGAAGTTGCGAGTTTCACCTCCCCCATTGCATGCGGGCCATATCTACTGCACGAGGACGCAGTCTTCCCTGCCAAAGACTGAGCTACTACATCCTGCCCGCGGCTGAGATCTTCCCTGTCAGAAGCTACGGGTTGCACCTTCCCCAAGACTGCAGGCTACATCCTGCCGGAGGCTGCTATCATCGTTACTGTCAGAGGCTCTGAGACACACTGGCCAAGGTAGCGGTCTTTGCCAGAAGCTTTTTCTGCTGCCAATCTACAATCTAACAGGTTAGTATATATCACTATTTATGGCTCTGGTGTCGATCATCTTCGAGTCTAGTGCACTCAGCCGTCAGATAATTGCGGATATTATTCTCACTGTATTTACTTTAAACAATACTAGTATCATGTAATTTATCTTCGATCTTGCTGTCATAGTGTTTCATTTTAAACATTTCATCATTTTTTATATATTCCCAATTTGATTTGTCGTTACACCATACGTCGTTGCTCAGAAATATTTGATTTTATCAGTAGTGAAGGTTATAAGTAGTATTTTCATTGTTGCACTAGGCTACGCGCACGTCCAATTATCTTCGCCCTACTGCATTCGCTGAGGCATCGAGTCGTCGTCACATCGAGTCCGAGTGTATCAGAAAGTAAGAAGTAAGCGCGCGAGTATTCTCTATTGACTTCGTGCACATTCATCGGTCTTCTACTGAAATCGACGTCAGCGATGCAAATGTTTCGCATTCGTTGTAAGTTGTCTTTACAAGCTATGTATCCCTTTTTAGTTACACAAAGTGTGTTTGTGCATTAATATAATATACATCTGCATCAAACTGCGCCAGAACAGAGTTATAAAATATTTTCTGAACCTTCTTAGTTAAGAGGAAAGACCGATTCTCACAGCAGGATGGCGGGAGTTGAAGCCATAACACAAATTTTACGCATATTCTAGTATCTGCCTCCTTCGAGCCCGAGCCTACAAACGTGCCATCAACCACTGTTCCCGTGCTGATCATCGGCTGGCTACGGCTCCTATCAGCGGCTACGGGTTTCTTCACTAACGAGACTGCGGACAGTCTTCTACCAGAGTATCCTGGGTGCATCTGTCCTCACACTGCGGTTCACTATATGTCTTCGAAAATATTTGCTGATAGAACATACTGGCTACATCTACCCGGCTGCGTCTTGGTGGCATCATCTGCAAGCAACATTTGTCAAAATAGCTGATATACATCTTCGGCCAGAGGAAGTACCGCTGCATCTGCAAATTTGCGAGGTATATTTTTTCACAGAATTAGCGGCCTGCTTTTCCTGGCAATCTATATTTACATCTCTCTCCTAACAGCGTGTTTCCTAATTCCGCTGGCCCACTATGTGTACAGTTAAGTTTATGTACAAATAGTCTAACAACTACATCTCCTGTTCTGCAGTTTGTCTTAGTTTCATCTGTTCGAACTGCTTTCTCATCGGTTTTTGGCCCACTGCATCTTTAACCGTATAAATCTTACAGTTAATTGTAGCTTAATGTCTATGCACATGTAACTTCTCTTAACTTATATGCTGGCTTTAATGTTGTGTATCGCGTTTCTTGCATTTTGTTTGGACGATAAATGCATTTGTAGATAAATTCTGCAATCTAATTTTGGAAATATTTTGGAATTTTTGGAAAATCCTTGTAATTTATCTTTAATGTATGTTTCTTTTCAAGCTGTCAGTGTGCAATGCATATTCAATTGCAGTTTACCGTGAGGCACTTGGCCTCCCTTAATTTTGTTGTATTCTAATGTTCTCAGGAGGTCATATGAGGCAGTATAGATGGGGTTTCTCAGCCTGGTAACAAAATTCAGGTCTACTTTATATTTTTTACTTAGACTAGAAAAAAATATAATACTAGATAGGAATAGCGAGGCTTTTGTCCTCGTATAACTTGCCAGTTCTTAGTGTTCACAGGCTTAGGGAGCTTTCCATGTCTGCAATGGTTTTTTAGGAATGGTCTGCGAGACATTGAGACTTCAAATCCAGACGAGTAGTAAGCATTTTTTAAAAATTTACAAAAGTTGATACATAGTAAAGTTGGTCACCGAAAAATGTCGATGTCAAGCAACAAAATGTTGCCCAGTGGTTATGAGGTTATAATCCACGATTCGTTTTCAGAGCAGATGAAATGATTGAATTTGTAAAAATAAACTCGTTTATTTATAAAAAGGAATCATCGTCAGATTATTGGTGGTATTTGATTCTTACATTATTTAATTATTATAATTGCGTTTATTGCGACCGTGAGAAAAAATTCTCACATAATGTGTTGTTATTCCGATGTTCCCAGAGCCTTACTGGATCGATGCAGCATTTAAGAAAGGGTTCACTAGTCGCCAGTCATCAAAAGGTCAAAATATTTTTCTTGACTACATTTTTTTAAAGTGAGAGCTAAGTCCTCACATAATTTTGTTGGTATTTTTGGTTTTCTATCGGTCTATTTATATATTTTGGCCAACTCATGTAAGTCTCACGCGCATACGAGCATCGGTACAAGAGACAGGATTTTTGAATTCCAAAATGCAAGTTAATATTACATTTCTTTCTCTCTGTATATATTAGGATTGAGCTAATGTGAGACTTAAATCTCACAATATGTTGTGCTGTTTTATTCCCATGTTTTCAGAATCCCTGCTTCTTTTCGGGTAAAGGCTTCGATAAACTTTCGGTAACGGATACGCCCAGGTTATATTTTGTTATATTCTGGAATTTTAAATTTTACTTTTCATCTCTTATTATCGTTTTACGTGAGGGTGACACTTTCCATTTAGTGTGTGTGTTTTACATGTTTTCAGGTTTTCTGCTTTGCCTTGCATGTATAGAAAGTACAGGTATAAAATGGCACGAAGCAAAGTCGTTTGCTAAAAATATAGAAATTGACGCTCTATAGCACAAATTTCACGAGAAAGTATAAACAGAGTAGATAATATATTTGGCGTGGCTTACAGATTGTTGAAGCACTTGGTATGGTTGGAATAGATTATATAAATAGTGGATTCAATATTATATACTGGCAACTAACATCACTAGACAGTACGCGTCTGCATTACCAGTAAACTAGAGTAAAAGATGTTCCCGCTTGCTGTGTATAGTTTGTTCCCAGAACACAATGGCATGACCACTGACTGCTTGCTAGGATCTACAGTCACTAACATGTATGGAAGCCATTCAAACCCTCGCATTAAAATGAGCGACATGAATGTTAAATTGTGGTGCAATATGGATTTAATTTGTCGAATTATTCATTTTGGATTGAACAACGTATGCAACAGAACTGCTGATTAGAATGGTAGAAAGTATGATGATTTTTGGTTTGCACTTCACGAATTTTACGCTAATTTCTGTATTAACGTTTCGTAAATCCGCAAGAGGTAATTAATTGAATGCTTTTATTTAGAAGTACATATCTTCACTAACTTGAGGAATCTGGTTCAATGTTGTGTTAAATGTCTATGGTATTATGGTAGTTGCTGGTTTGCATGCGAGCTCTTAAGAATTTTGCAACATTCAGTTCACTAGTTTTTGAAGTTTTTGACGTGAGGATTTGGCCCTCACATAATGTGTTACGTTTGTAGTGTTCCCAGAGATTGGCACATCGGTACAAAACGAATGTACTAAGCGGGCTCTGCAAAACAAATACAGGTTACACAAAACCTCTAATTTTTCTTCTAAAATAGTAGCTATTTTAGATATAACGTGAGGAAATCCTCGCACAATTTTCGTTGACTTTCATGTTCACATATCGATTTCTGGTAAATGAGTTTTATTCGGCATCATCGCCTTGAGGATAATTTAAGGGAAAACCCACTCGTTATGTTTGCCTTTTATATGTTCCCAGAACGGTAGTAAACCGGTTCGCAGCGTACACTAGAAGACCAGGCATCTAAATCAGGTCTTCTTCTTTGTTACTCTTTATTTAAATCACGATTTCCCATATAATGTGAGGTGTCTCCTCACATTATTTTCTGGTATTGCTAGCCTGTTCTCAGGTCGATTCGGACGAGTACCTAGTACAGATGAGATGTGCATACAGTATCTACAGACTACAGTAACAGGTTACTCTTTATTATTTATTATTAACTTCAATTGTTGTTGTGTTAACGCGAGAAATCGACCCTCGCATGTGTTGTACTTCTCATGCTTTCAGAAGCTCCCAATGAAGTGAACCTATGTGTTAGAGACCTTTCTCTCTTGGTAAAAAATGACGAAAATGCGGAAACTGGTACAATTCAAATTTTCGTGAGTCATTTTAAATGTTTTTTTTTATTAAATAATACGTAAGGGTTCTGCCCCTCGTCATTTGTTTTGTGTTTTCAAGTGTTCTCAGGGTTGCATTGCCTGTTCGCAAAAGGTTCCGGCGCTATTAACATTTATTAGAAGGCATTGAAGAACCCCAAGACAGAATTCAAGTTTATTCGTCACAGGTCAGCTTTCGTTTTTGCCTTATATTTTAAGGTACAAACTATAGAATATAAAGAAGTAAAAACAAATTTGCGACAGTATCAGAAACTTTCAATCTGTTTGCATTGTTTTGATAAAATACGATTAACGAAGGACGTCTTCATAATTTTGGATAAAATACGGATTTATAGATATCAGGTATTTACTTTGAAAAATTTTGGGATATTTTTAAGCGACAAATTGTGAGGACTAGCCTCACATAACGTTTGGACACTTGTTTTTTCCCAGGAAAATTGGAGGAGCGCTTTGGTTTATATGGGATAAGAGTGCAGGTAAATTTGTAAAGAATAAGAGATTAATAACGGGACAGTTACGTCACAAAATTTAGAGTTCAATTATAAAATTTATTAATAAAGCTAATTACCGTAAGATAATACTCATGGATAAAATGAAATTCATAGAACGGAAATACTCATTTGCAGTAAGTGAAAAATTAGTTATAAAACAAAATTTGTTATAACGAATCAATTGAAAAGTTTATTCGTAAGAATTGAGGTCTAGCCTCACGTAATGTTTCTTTGTCCCTAAAATTTTCGCAGAAAACGAAATGTTCTATTTTGTCCTACGAGAGAAAATTCTTTAAAGAAATGTGTACAACGGAAGGGAACTGTGTTGATTAAAATCGTAATTGAGTACGTTAAGTACTGTTAAAAACTATAGTGGATAAACTATCGTAAGCGCATCGTAATCGCATGAAGATGACTTTGCACAAAGCATGTAAATGGTGAGGAATCAGATTTCTCCGTACATTTTTACCTTTTTCTCAGAACTGCGACCTTGTTAATGCACCGACAGCAAACACAGGTACCAAGAACCGTATTATAGTTTTAAAATGTAACAAGATTACATTGGAATTCGCAGGCAGGAAATATACATTTTGGGAACAGCATTTAATTTTCCAGAATTAGGTTACAGTAATAAAATTAAGTCAAGTTTAAAACATAAGAGACTGTTGTCAAGATCAGTATGCAATCACAAATCCTTGTATCGAGTAAAGAAATACGTGACCATTAAAAGTCGAGATCGACATTTGCCGGAAAATATTGTCATGTAAGGTATGACAGACAATTATAGTAAGTAGTGATGAAATTGTACCATAGACGACCAACTCTCAGCATTACACTGGACAACAGTCTGCATCAGGTACTGCATTAGATTAACACTTACAGAAAGGTCAACGTAAATGAAACTATGTAGTTGCTGACGTGACGTCACTGGTAAGTGGAGCACCTTTAATTAATTATTCACAGGTCAAATTTAATAAAAAAATCCAGTAAATTCAGCACATTTATAAGGAAATTCGGCAAATAAAAGTTATGAAAGGTACGCAATATTATGTTTTACTACACCAACAACAGAGGTAAATAGTAATGTTATGAAAGACTGCTCTGGAATAAAGAATTACAGATACAGATCGAATTTTATATCGATGAGTGCATGTAGATAAGTGTACCTTTAAAGATCACGCTCCTTAAATGTGACTTCCCGACTGACTCCTCAGATCAGGCAAGGAAGCCGAATATGATGAAGAAGTATCAATTAAGGTTTGGCCTTATAAGAAAGAACTATGAAAGTATTGATTGTATATTAGGTAGCACAATGAATTGTTGAAATAAATAAAAACATCCTAATAATATCTAGGCTATTAACGGATGCTCAAAACCTATGTAGGTACGTATTATCTATGGAAAATTTAGAGCATTGTTTGCAGATTATGATCTCCTCGGAATTATGTGACATTAAGACAGGCATGGCAATTATAGAATAGAAAACTTGGGAAAGCGGCAAGTGCAAGGCAATGCAAATTATTTTAACGGAATATGTACGAGATTGCAACTGTTCTAAGAAATGATTATAACGTCGTTATTAAATCGAACCAAAACCAATAAAAGCATAAATACTAATATCTAAAGCGAATTAATTATTAACATTTATTATGGTAAGAAATTCTTTTTAAGCCATTTAAAACTGACTACCTAGGCATATATTTAGGCATTCACTTGGATAACATGCTGTCCTTATTCTAGTGGCGATGTTTAATTGAATTACCTTTCAGATACTTAATACAGTTATTTTCCAGATATCTAATTTCAATTACCTTTCAGATACTAACGGATATTGTAACAGGTTGTATTCATGTTTATTTATTTTAATAACTTTATTTTGTCAAGTCTTACATGCAACAGCGAATGTATTTTCTAATTCGTGTAAATTTTAAAAATGTTTATTTCAGCAAATTAACATATCTTTATTCCAGCTCATAGTTAAATGTAATAAACAGAATATTTCAAATCTATTACGTTACGTAAAGAGGTGTTAGGCATTCTTAACATTTTATTTTCAGATCATACCAGTCGCATTAATACTTATATCTTATGAAAAATTATAAAAAAATTCAAACATATAAATATAACAAATTCAAAGAATAACACTGCAATATTCCAGTGAAATGAACGAAATACAAACTGTTCCATATTATAAAAAGTAAGTTATGTGAAGATTACTATGCATAAAGATGATTAGAAATGAACCCACATAATTCATTTCTTTATTTCAGTAAATCTATGTCAAAAGGAATTAATGGAATATCTATACTTTTACTTATATAGCGACACGAATAGTCTTTAGGGCACCTTAACAAAGCTTGTTCACAGATGACTGTTGGATTTTTCGCACAGGCAAGAATATACAGGACTTTTGTATACAATGTAGTAACAAAATGCGGATAAGACAGCAAAAATTTATAGCAACTAAAAATACAAGTTGAAACAAGAATTCACAAGATAGATACGCGAAATACAAACAAGATGTAAAGATGATGAAATTCATTTTGTTATTTCTTGTACTTAGCTCCTTCAATTGCAAAATAGATGATCAATAACGCAGGAATTAAAGTGGTTAGACTGCAATACTTATGAAGGAAATAGAGAAGGTGACAACAACAAAAGTTGTAATGTGTGTTAATGTGAGTTGTGGTGATTGATGTGATGTTAATGTTGTGGAGTAATTGGTGATCAAAATAATAGTGCAAAGAAATAGTGAGAAGTGAGTTCATGGAGACCAAAAATAAAAGCAAAACAATATATAAAATTGGCAAAAAAAACAAGAAAAATACTATCAATGTATAGATTGATATTTATACGGAAACAATTAAGAGATATAAAACAAACAATAGAATAGAAATGAAAGTCCCTAAAGATGATCTGAAAATAAACAGTAAAACATATATGTGAAAATGTAAAATAAACAAAGAAAATAAACCAAAAGAATAAGATCGAAAGTCGAAGAAATACGACTAAAATATTACTTTAGTTTAGGCATGAATAAAACTAAATAAAAAAAAAATATATATAAAAAAGGTGCAATATAAAACTACAAAGCAACACAACAGGTTAATGAGAAAATAAGGGAACTAACTTCACGAGGGGTACGAGAGAAAGGAGATTAAAAAATTAACGAAACTAAAACAAAAAAAAATTAAACACGAAATTAAAGACATCAAGACCTGAAGAACAAAGATGAAGAAAGAAGACCTGAAGATGAAAACAGAAGACCCGAAGATGAAAGAAAACCTGAAGAAGAAGAAAGAAGACCGGAAGGTGAAGAATGAAGACGTAATGGAGAAAGAAAACCTGGAAACGAAGAAAGAATACCTAAAGATGGAAAATTAAAAATCGATAGACGAAGGAAATGCTTAATGTCGAGGAAAGAAGACCGGAAGACGAAGAAAGAAGACTGGCAGACGAAGAAAGAAGACTGGAAGACGGAAAGAGGAATGGAAGACGAAGAAAGAAGACTGGACGACGAAGAAACAAGACTGAAAGTCCATGAAAGAAGAGTAAAGAAGACCTGAAGGTGAAGAAAGAACTAAAGATATGAAGACTTTGAAGATGAATAAAGAAGACTGGAAGATGAAAAAAGAAGACTGGAAGATGAAGAAAGAAAACTGGAAGATGAAGAAAGAAGACTGGAAGATGAAGAAAGATGACAAATAAACAGATTGCATAAAAAGGCGACTGATTGAAGACCGATAGAAAACTTGACGATAAGGAATTTAAAATTGGCCAACAGTGAAAATATTCAATGAAGGAGAAATGACGGCGTAAAGAGAACTTGAAGGTGAATAAAGAACTGAAGATCGAGAAGATGAAGAGAGAAAACCGGAAGAAGACAGAAGACTGGAAGACGGAGAAAGAAGACTGGAAGACAAAGAAAGAAGACTGGAAGACGAAGAAAGAAGACTGGAAGACGAAGAAAGAAGACTGGAAGACGAAGAAAGAAGACTG
>DWJZ01002632.1:0-18968 GCA_018249125.1 Asbolis capucinus
TGGGTGTGTAATAGAAATATGTATTTAAGTATGTATTTAAAAGTATATATGTATGTTTATCAGTTGTCTGATCACCACAGCACGAGCTAACGCTTAGTTTGGGGTCAGATGGTTTTGTGTAAGTTGTCCAAAGATATTTATTATTTATAAAAGATAGATATTATATTTATATAATATAAAAATATATTATAAAAAAATTGGCTTTTTTATTCAATTTATTGTGAAATTATCAAAACAAATTGTGTTCAGCCAGATTTCAAAGAATACAGTTTTCCTAAAGAGTAACTATAACATATAACTTAGGTAGAATATATCTATCTATAAATACTCGTTTGAATCAAATAATAATTCGTTGTAATTTATTATAGTTTTTAGAGGGAAATCAGTTCATAATTTCAACCCATAACTGGCCCGTTACTGAATTAGAGTCTCCACTCACAATGTGAGTACAAGCCATAGTCCACTACGCTGTTCAATTGCGTATTGGTGAATTTCACACACCTTTGAGAACTTTTGGAGAGCTCTCAAGAGAGCAGGTTTCCTCGTTGTTTTCCTTCATCGTAGCAAGTGATGAATCAGGTACTTGTGTCAGTATCTTTGCATACTTTAACTTGGTTAAGAGTATCCACATTATTCTCGCATCTTTTATCGCTCCCCAGCAGGGAATAGTGGACGGTTCTTTTCAACTATTCAAATAAGTACGGTGCTTGTATTGCGTAATGAAAATTAATTTGGGCATCGCGGGTTGGATGTTATAACATAGATACTTTACAAACTAAGAGCTACTGTAGGGGCCCTGTTGAATATTCAAAGATTTTAATATGTTTTAATGCAAATTTTCTCTTCCTTATATTTATAAATCCCAGTTGGTAATCAAGAGATATTTAAATGTAAATAATGAAATTTGCAAATATTCGACGTAGCACTGCTTGAAATCAAGACTCCCAATTCAATAACGAGCAAAGCGAAATCAAACCTACATGTTTAGAAAGATAAGCGTACCAAAGGATTACCTCTGGATACAGTCCGACTTCTCCAGGGAGCTCTAGTTCTTCTTTAACGTCCTTGCGACCATTACATAAGTTTGTAAACCTTTCTTGTGCAGATACGTAATAATGCTTCATCGTCCCCTAGTAACTTAACGCTATAGCGATAACCCGAATTGGAAAGATTTATTGCCACGTTTAAGAGGAAATTAAAGAAAAGGCTCACCTTATCGCCGAAAGGAAACATTTTCCATTAAATACTGAGTAAGTTCCTGCCAATTTCAATGGCAGTTTATAGAGGTCCGCAGTTTAGTGGTGGACGCGAGTGTCTTTCAATGTCCACACGGACCATTTTTTGGCACCGACAAGACATTTCTGGTTTCAGTAATTGCCCATTTCGTTTGGATGTCGTTATTAACGAGTATAATAAATATTTTAATTTGCTCAATATTAAGTTGTTCATTGTTTTTATATAAGAAAGCCAGAATTAACAGTTTATTTCTTCATCACGGACTGTTACAAGTTGATGGCGACGACTTGCCTTGTCCTTGCACTGTAGGTGCAAACAAATAGATGCAATATCCTACTAACATTATAAAGACGAAAGTTTCTGGATGGATGGATGGACACATGTATGTCACTCAGTCGCACAATAGTATTAACACCGTATTACCGTCCGTCTGCAACCTAGCCGACAGCTGTCAGAAAGCTGTAATTATATTTGATAAATAAATTATTACGGTAACTAAGGAACCCGACATTGCTCGACTGACACGCACTTAACAGAATCCTTGGTAGTAGGAAAATGAGAACGAAATAAGGAAAAAATATCGCATATTGCATGAACTCGTATTCGTAAAAATAGTAGTTTATTCGAAATAAGACTTTTTGTGTATACATAATTTTCCTTAAGTAATACGTAATTGAAGCTCCGTATAATTGAATAATGAGTATTCGTTTTTTCTTTCAGAATAATTACTTTTGGTTTTCTTTAGCAATATGTCCTATATTTCCTATAGCAATTACTAAAATCATGTAAAGCGACATCTACAACTATGTATGTATTATGTAGGCATTATTAATTACGTAAAAAGATAGCCTTACTTGTATCTTTTAAAATAAACACATCTTCACTATCGTTATAGAGTACAGCGAAAAAATCTGAAATCTTTTTTTAAAAATTACTTCGCTAATATGTGCAAGAGAATCTTAGGAGTGGTATTAACTGTGAATTATTCAAGATATGTATTTGTTAGTAAATGGTTTTTGGTAGCAAAGTGAGTTCACTATTAATATAAGGTTGATAAATGACACAATAGAATTTGAGGAAATTTTTTCAATAATAAAGATTATTTCTAAATAATACGAGTAGGTGCCAGCCCACAAAACAGTAATTCGCAAATAGCACCATATGCGATATACATCCGCGCCTAACAATTCGACTAATGCTCGGAGACAACCCAATAAAAACTCCATAATATCACAATGCAATCCAAAAACCACACTCGAATACCATATTTCGCTACTCTATATTAATCTTCGGATATTTTAATAGATATAACGGCTTATTGCCTCCGCTACAAGGGTCAGAATACCGCCATAATTGTTATGAAGGGTGACACTGACATTTTGTTTTTTTTTTTATTTATCGTCGAGCCCAATTCTCAGTTTCGCGCCGATCCTGCCGACATGTGTCGGAAAGGGTTAACTATGGGTGAAAACTTCTTTGTTTTCTTTATCGTTTTCAAAACAAAGGGTCAAAGGGCAACAAGTTCGTGCCCGCCGCCCGCTGAGTGCGATTTTTTGCGAAAAAAAGGATTTATGGGAATAATTCTATTCCGACGACTCTATTAGAATTCTTTCGGGTTGTCACTGTAAAAAGAATCTTTTGTCTCTATAATTTATTGCTTAAAACACTCACACACTCATACACCCCGAACTACTATTCCTTATGTCACAGGCACCATGAAGACCAAACACGTTACGAATAGCTCTGGCAGCCCAAGAATAAACGTTTATCTGTTACATACCCCGAAGCAAAATCGAACCACTTGTTTCGCAACAAGATCACTTGGTAGTATCCCCTAGACTACAGGACTTTTAGATTCATAATACCTACCCAACAACAATGCTTATGGTTTAAGTAAGTTCTTCATACAATTCTGTACTATTCCTAGAAATTTGTTATGGAAATTTAATTCACATTGCCCGGATGATTACAAATGTAACCAGAATTAAAATCGAATGCAGGATAATAGAAAATCAACTGCACATTAGATAATTCTATAGAAGCACTTGTTTCCCACTGCATTAAGTTCAATGGCGGATCATTTTAAAGCATATGCTACAACCAAAATTACACCCTATCACGCTGTATTTTGGTTTTAAATCGGGTAGCTGCCGCATAATTGGCGGATTATATCGCATTAAACGAGTGGCACTTATGTACAATTGAATTTTTAGAGGCAGTTTTTGATACCCTCTCGTATTTTTTAACAAATGTCGCGGTGAATTTATTTATCTGTGTAAAAGATAGCGGTTGATATCGCGAGGGGTTTCTGCCATATTGGGGCACTTTAAAAATGTGTTCCTAAATTAAATGTAATTGTTCCCGCGTTACTATAGGGGAACGGATTTTTTATGGCCACAGTAACACATACATACACACATACACTTTACTCGATGCAAATTCGATCTGGAATTATTTCAATAAAATTTGACAATTTTTAATGGAAAAAAAACCAGATCAACTTTACACTAATATAGGTATCTAACTAATTTGAATGGTTAAAAGAGTTAATAGAGATTTTACTTTATTACGGTTGAAGAGATGGGCTTGTTACAGACGGACAGTCAGACGGACAGACAGACGGACGGACAGGCCGACGGCACATGGTTCCGTTTTCAAAGTTTGGTCACGGAACCTAAGTAAGAACGGTTTGCATTCTTGCAATCGAATGAATAAATGCTAAGTGGTAGAAAAAGAATTTTCCGCTTCTCGAGGCTGTCGCAGTGCTGCAGGAGAAATGTAGTATCTATGTAATCGAATTAATTTATAACTTGCAGCAGAGCACATTGCGGACTTCAGAGTTCTCTGTACAGAAAAGTAGTAATATGTGGGACGATAGAAATATACTTAAGTACAAAAATATAATAAATATTTATTTTAGTATTACCATCGCAAATAACTTTAAAAATTAGATGTGTGCACAGGGCCCGAACCTAGAACCTTCTTACCGAGGGACCAGCGACCAAACCACTGGCCTCTGCTGCGCTAACATATTTGTAATTTATATTTTTCTTTCAGTAACTTTCAGCGTTGCGTTAAAATAGTTCTTTGTTCATTACGAGAATCCTTGCAATATTAAACGAGGCTTTATTTTTATAAAATACTACTACATACATGAAAGGCTATAAAATGAACACGTTTCCTTTGATTATTTCTGGCAAGCTCTATAACTCCCGCCTACACGCTCAGACTTTGGGACGAAAATCCGTTTATAGATTCTTCATTTCTCATAAGACATAGTCAAATAGAAAAAAATTTAACTAAATTATAAAGTGTTATTTAGTTCGGCGACTTTGTAGAATTTTGTTATTTTGTGTACCTAAGTGTTGATATGTGCGTGCGTGTCCTTATGAGTGTGTGCGTGTATGTATGTGTGGATGTGTGGTGTAATTTTAATAATCGTATTCTAAATTCTAGCCTACTAATGCATGTTTGTTCCACTTGCTTGCATAAATATACTGAACGTATCTGAATGAAATTTCGAACAGACATAGATTTGTGGGATAACATAATGACAGTATACTTTTATCAATAAACCTCGCGAGCCTAGCCGCGGGGAGAAACTAGTGGCGGCCAGTAGAGGCCAACCAAGAAGCAGCCATAATTAAAATGTATCGGTAGTGTCCACGATGATATCATTTTAAAATCATAACTAACACGAAGTATTTATTTACTTCCTACTCTCCTCCTTACTAAACGTTGCTAAAATAGTAAGTAGGCGAAATTTTACTCGCCAAAGATAATTTTTTTTTTTGAAAAATACTTGCACTGTGATAGGTAATTAATTCTTTCACGGCTTTTTGCTTGGTTCTTAATTCAAATTGATTCTTTCTTTTTTTCGTATCTCGGAATTATAAATAGAACTTTTAGTTGCCTTACAAAATATGATTGACAAGAAAAATTTTTAAGATATGAGTTTGTAGGCTAGTTAAAATTATAGAGTATTCAAATAAAAAAATAAAATATCGATATGTAATTACTGGGCGTAATATTCCGCCATTCACACAAAGAATAATCAAGACCGTCTATGTAAAAAGCTTGATATTTTTTCACTTCTGTTCGTGACCGCATACAACTCGCTTTGTTCTTTATACAGCTTGGATATTCACACAATGCATCAAAAACATGATAAAAAAAATAGTGCAGTCATCGTGACATAAGGTGTGAATGTTCACCAATTTACTGACCATTGACAAAACATGGATAAAAGATGAACCCCTGCCATAACCATTTGTGTCCACTTGACCCGGGCTTACGCATAAATTATGCAAAATCATCTGCCAATATCGATGCGACATCTGAATATGGAAGGGGGACAGTATCTGTGGTTTATTAGCAATGATTTTATAGGTCTGTGGTCTATGAAACTTTTTTTTATGGCTTTAATCATCATATGCTGCCAGTCTTTATTAAAATACCTTTAAATAAACGAAACTGTGATGTTCGCTGTTAACGAGGTTCGACGTCTTGATAGGGTTGGCAACTATTATTAACTAATTAATTTTAAAACTAATTATATTTTATTTTGAGATTTGATTCTTACCTGGCCTACGAGTCTTTTAAGAGTAATAGTAATTCGATAGGTATGTCAAGAAGCACTACAAAGCGTGTCTTTAAATTATCATTAAATGTTGTTAAATTTTCTTAAATAATAAAGTACTTATTTTCGTTCTTGACAGGCCGGTTGGACTAGTGGTTAATGAAACTGACTGCTACACCGAAGGTCGTGGGTTCGATTCCCACCCAGGTCAAACTTTTCTGTGATGAGTGGGAATGTTTCTTCTATGTATGTGTGTGTAAATAAGTCGATATAAGTATTTAAAAATATACATGTATTATATGTTTAGTAGTTGCCTGATCACTGCAGTACAAGCTAACGCTTAGTTTGGGGTCAGATGGCCGTGTGTGAGTTGTCCAAAGATATTTATTATTATTTTATTCTCGGATGTAAAAATAGTTTTTTTCTTGTAAAGTTGGCAACCCTACGTCTGTAGCCAATCGTGAATGAAGGAACTATCAGGTTGTCATCGAAAATTGTAGCTCTGTTGTGCAAATTGTTAAATGTTGTAATTAAGAAGTAGTGCTTGTAAGAATTGATCCGAATAACCAACATACTAAAAAATATTGCAAGTTAAATAATATTTTTTAAGACATATCGCATGAGTTTTTTCATATATTATGGTTATATCTACCATCAACCTACTTTCTATAGCGGTGTAAGCAAACTTGTTGTAGGTAAACATAATGAAATTGTCCCTAAATAAACCCCGTATCTCGTAAACAATCTCGGTTTTCCCCAGAATTAACTGTCTGTAAAAAATGTACATTGAATAATTCGAAAACTGAATTCGTTTGGAATCGCAGATTCGGTAAAAAGGTAAACTCATGGAGGGTTCTAATCTCGCAACAATGGCGTTAGATCGGATATTAGAAGAGTACCGACGAAAGAATTAGATGTTATCACGCAGGTGTGTTTTGCATACGAGTACAAATCCATCGACAAACATTAGAAAGAGAAACTTTTCGTATCTACCCCTCAGCTTCCTAATGGATATAAATACATATATAATTATGATGTTAGTTAGAAACACGTGGCAAAGCCAACTTAATTCGGCGCTCACCTTGAAAAATCTCTCATTCGATCGACTGTCGTTTGGCGGTGACAACGCTGTCTCGAAAGATAGTTACTTTTATTTTGAACTAACTGACCGTTGACGTTGTCCTGCTCAATTAATAAAAATGTTTTCAAACCAACTGTGCTTGTGACTCTTATACATGGAACTTGTTTTTTGATAAGCTATAGAATTCTTTAAATATTTTGGGCTGTGTATACGTAGATTGAATTACAAACGTCTTTTTAAAATCGCATCAATTATCTCAGAGACAATCATGCACATATGCACGGACAAACTGCAAAACTTCTAAAAATCTGCGTTCCATTTTTTGCTAAAAAACCCCAGTAATAGTTTTTTCTAAATAACTACCATGTGCAGAAAGCGTCCAGTTACAAATGTAATATACATAGGTATTGAGTATTGATAATATTGAAAATTAATATGATTACACTAGCTTCAGCCAGCCGCCTAACGACTGTAAAGCCAGTTCCACCTTTTTTCCTTTTCTCCCCGTACTTTAGTCGTACTCCTTCCCAATATTCAACAGTCGCTCGTTCTAATGCGAAATATTGTCGGTGTATCCAGGAGCCGGTTAGTGGCATTAACTCAGGTTGCTTCTGTGATGTACAGCTTCTCTACTTTCTAAGTCTTTTCTGCACGTGAGGGCCCTTCACACCTTCCAGCCTGGTATTGCTAATGACCCTGGGCGGCGATGATGTCTGGTCAACACTCATTGCACTGAAAAACTTCTCCTTTTGGCTGCATCTAACTATCTCGTATAGTTTAACTCAAGCCTTGTAGCCTAGCGCCCCGCTGACGAATTTTAAATCGCCAGCGTTTCTTTGTTAATTGAAGAACAAATCTTAGCTGGCGAACTAACAAAATCCAAGTTTCATCTTTTGTTGGACTTGTCAAAGCTTTAAAACAACTTTGAATTGAAAAAACTTACCCTCGCGTCTTACCCGCTGGTCATTTGATAAAGTTTGGAAGAAAAAAGTTTAAAAAATATGTATATCCGAGGTCATTTATAAAATATTCGTGTTTGAGGAAACGAGCTTGAAAATTGGCAAATGCTCCCCTACAATATGCCCCTGATGCAGGAATTTTGAAAATACTTCCTAGTTGCTCCGGTAACATATATATTTATAACTTAATAATAAATATTTTATTGAAGTAATATCTAAATATTTATGTAGGAATTGTATCTTCCACTGAGTCTAAAATAAAAATTATTTTATTTTAAAAATGTTGTTTAAAGCTAGTCTTGTAGCAGCTTATGGTTCTATTACCTTAGTATCTAAACTAGACCAGATCTCGTCGAGTTTTAAGTGAAGTTAGCTGCGATCCCGGATATGATATTACCTGTGCCCAATCTACTTATTGCGCTGATCTAAGTCACTTTAAACATCTACCAATTTCAAATAGAATTAACTGCCGCACGCAGAGGCTTAAGTGGTTTAAACACTCCTTAGTATATAATTTGTATACAGATTCTAGAAAGTAATTTAACAACTCTGAGGGCGGTTTTAAGTATTTTTTTCCCATAAAAAAGTTAGCGTTTGATTACGATCCCACCTAATGGTAAGTGGCGATGAAGTCTATGATGGTAAAGCACACTAATTTAGTAGAGGAATATTCACTCTTGACTTGACGACATTTTACACTGTAATCGGACGGAAGCACCAACGCGGCAACTTGTTCCAGTCCTTCGCGGTACGGGCGATAAAAGTCGAAGCGCGTTGTTCGTACTGGCGGGATGTAAACTAAGTAGGGATGGATACCTGCCGTGTATCGGCTCGTTCGGTGATGGAATGGGAATGGGGGAATCATATTGTGCAATTCCTGTGCACACTCGCCAAAGTGTATCCTACAGAAGACCGAGAGGCTGGCTACTTTTAAAAATATATTTATCCAATATATGTTACTTTTTAAATGTACATTTAAAAAAAATATCAAATACCTATCCGTTACGTTTTAAAACCTTTGTGATATTAGCTAGGCTAAATTCATCTGCAACCGTTGGGCATACTAAAAGCATAATTGATCACATGCGAGCTCTTAAAAAAAAGGCTTAGCACTCCTGGTGAGGCAAATGGAAGCACAGATTAACACCAACGCAGCTTCTGAGCGAAAACATAATGGCGCAGATAGATCGAAATGATTCAAAAGCTAATATTTTGCTTGCATAAATATTCCCTTTTAGGCTTTTAACTTAACATAAAAGTGCTTCCAAAATATATTCACTCATAAAATATGCACGAGTGATTTTTCGCGCCGCTGAGACTCGAGAAATCTGACTGAATGCTCCCTTGGCAAATTACTGTCATGAGTTTACGATGTCGTGGGAAACAGGGTACGGATTATTATTACGAGAATATATAAGGATTTAGAAATATCGGTATCGATTCTTTATCGTATTCTTATCGAAAACATAAGATGTAACTGCTAGGGTTGCCAACTTTACTCTTAGGAACTGTATTATACTGTTTTTGACTAAATTATACTATTTACTATTGAGCAACAAAATACTTTTTTGAACATCAGTGACGACTGATGATGATCTATCAAAATACATATAAAATGAACTCCTCGTTATTTAATTTTAGTTTTGATTATTGCGCGCTTTCAAGACTTATAGTAAATAAAATAATCATAATAATGATCAAAAAGTATTAAAAAGTATGTCTTTAAATTATAGTTATATACTTATATATTAAATATAGTTAGTGTAAGTCTTTAAATTATAAAACAATAAAATACTATTCACTTTTGTTAAATACTGTTTACTTTTTCTTCTGGACCTAATAATTTATTACTTTAAAAAAAGTTGCCAACTCCAATACCTACCTATATTCATTGAGATCGAAACTAATTTCTATAGAATGCGAAGCTACGACCTATAAAGGAAATCTAAGCAAAATGTATATGGGTATATTCATGAGCTGGCAGCTGGATATCATGACCTCAATGACAGATTAAGTCCTGAGACAATAAGGCTCCCTCTGGACCTCAAATTGTAGAGCAAAAACATACCTACCTCAGCTGTGTCCTCTTCTTAGCTGACGTGAATAAATCGACGTTATTTATTAAAACACAGAAACATGTGCTCGGGTCTCAAAATGTGAGGGCTACGGGCCTTAGGCTACTTGCCAACTATGGTAGAATTTACACACATTCGAGAACTTTCTGGGTAACTTTCAGGAATACTGGTTTCTTCACGATGTTGTCCTTCACCGAAGTCAGTAATTAAATTACGCACATAAGTTTGAAAATTAGTGGCGTGTAGATTTAGAGCTCAGTACGTCAATTGAGATACAAACTTCGATAGGTATCAGTGCATAAATAACATAAAGAATTTAAAAAAATAAGATTCTAATTTCAAACGGTTTCCCGCCAATAAATGGTATATTTTAGAGCGCTTCTTGTTGTAACAAGGGCATATTTTATATTGTCTTGAATATATTCAATAGGCAACTACAAAAGAGTCTTATTTCCTGAAGGCGGAGGTTCAAGCAGGTTTACTGCTATAGGACAACATTGTGAGCTTAATTTAATTCATTTGAATTATTTAATTGAATTTGTTTCGTAGAGGACTGTTTTTGAATGAATGAAACGGTATACAACTCCCGGGGTGATTTTTTTTTTATGAAATTCACAAAAAATCCTAACAGAAATAAAAATGAATGGGCTAAGGGTTAATATTCACAGTTTTGTTTCGTCCTCTTAGTTTATACACAGTTGGGTTTCAAAACATTAGAATATAAGACATACTAATTATGACGAAAAAGGTTTATACACAGCATTTGTCATGGAACAGCGAGGGATTGCGTCTACTGGTTTTCAGTGCAAACCAAAACGTAGATCGGTTACGTCGTATCAGTACAATTGACAAAAAAAATGTATTAAGGTTTCATTGTAATTTTTTTTTAGTATTGGGTTATGTTGGCCGTTTCCGCTTCTGTCTTGTCACTTTGAATATAATTAATGAATTAAAACATAATTTGTATTGTATCATTTGTATTGAACACTTAATTTTTATTATTTGTAATGTGAGTGATCAACAACCGATATATACACACACACACACATACATATATACATATAAATATATAGATACATATATATATATATATATATATATACATATTAATAAATATATATAGTATGTAACAACCCAAAGTCTACTAAATATCAATGTACTACGCGGAGGCAACCGCGGGCAGAAACTAGTACAGATATATGTATGCAGTAGACCAGTCAAGTTGTCGGCCCAGGGTCCAACGGCGACCATCACAATGCACAATTGCGGTCTATTCATCAGATATCTCTCAATAGCCTTTGCTAAATGGAGCACGGCGGATGAACCACTTCAAACTTCATGCTAACTGTTATATGAGATTGAACTGGAGGCCTAGTTACTGTTCTTAAGATCGTATAGGCCCTGTATATCGAATTATGCTGGAGTCGAATTAGATTCGAGTACCGACTGCGATGTATGCAGTTAATTTGCCCAATATCGCAGATTAAACTAGTTATATTCGGCGTTATGTTACAATTTCATATCGATTTTGTTTTGTTGAGAATTCTATTTGGAGTTACAGATTTTTTTATACCTTTCGGATATCTCGGTAAGTATTACAATGATATAAATAAGAAAAATCACACAATAAATGCTTAGACATTAACAAGTGACAGGCTGGTTGGTCTAGTGGTTAGTGAACCTGACTACCACACCGGAGGTCGTGAGTTCGATTCCCACCCAGGTCAAAGTTGTTTGTGATGAGCAGGATGTTTGTTCTGTGTGTCTGGGTATTTAATACAAATATCTATTTAAGTATGTATTTAAAATAATATATGTATGTTTATCAGTTGTCTGATAACCATAGCACAAGCTAACGCTTAGTTTGGGTTCAGATGGCCGTGTGTAAGTTGTCCAAAGATATTTATTATTTATTAAATGAGGATTAAAATTATTATTATATTATTAATTTGATTTCATCTCGCGGATGGCATAAAAACATCCGGGACCCGAGAACAAATATACACCTGCGGGAGTGTATCAGCCAATGTACCTAAATATCTGCTGCACAACACCAACTTAGTAGAATACTAATTTAATATAACTTTAAGGGCTTTTTAAACTGTGCGACTTTGCGTCTTTCATCATCCATGCCGCGAGGGACTAGAATAAGTTGCGGAGTCGGTTGCCTTTCGATTACAATGTAAATTTTATTTTATTTTTCTTTATTAGGAAAACTTACAGCTTATATCCTAATTTACAAGTTTTCACGGTTAAATAGAGGAACAGTTTTAATGAAAGTCGGTAGTATTAAAAATTATGACAAAAATTACTAAGTTGATAAAAATAACATAATATAGGTGGTGTATAACAATGTGGATAACATAACAATAACGGTATGAATAATAACAATGTAGTTAAGAAACAGTTATATTGATTATGACAAAAAATTTAAACCAATAGTTTGCTTCAACTTTGACTCGCTCATGTTGAATAGGTACATACATATATGTATGTATATCGCACTCCCGGGCGACAAGGTTTAGTATTTTACTCGCTCTTCCAAAATAAGAGTTTCGCCTGTAATTACCTTTTGATGAGTGAACATACAGAGGTACAGGTGATCTGGTACTTCAAATTTTATATTAGTTAATAGTTTGGGAGAGTCTATAGCGCCATTTACGATGTTACATAAATAAGTCAAGTCAGCTACTTTTTTCATACAACAGAAGTATATGATGAATCCGACATTGCTCATTATATCCCGTACTAACATTTTGTCTTTGTAAATGTCTTCAAGTTAAGAGTTTTTTTTTACCTTAGATAAGTTACCGCTTGACTATGATCCCACCTGATAGTAAGTGGCGAAATCTTAGATGGGTAAAGCGTACTAACTTAGTAGAAGCCTATTCACTCTTGACTTGAAACGGCTTTTGCAAAGTTAGCGCGCATCACCGTCTAAGGCCGAATCACAGCTTACCATCAGGCGGGATAGTGTTCAAGCATTAATGTATAGAATGTAATAAAAGAACTACCACTCACTAAAATCTAGCAACACTCCGTAACTAGAAATACGTTTAATCTAAGTATATAAAGAATAATTGGACATTTCCTTTTTTTAATTCTGCTAATTGGTTATATTTTTTAATTCAAATGAATCAGCGAAGGTCAATGACGCATTCCAGCAGATGCAGAAGATTGTTGGACGTCGCGTGTTGAGGTCGAATTGACCCCAATTGAACTTATTACCGGTCCACTCAATACCATCTGTATATATGAGTATATATGACTTATTTTTAAGGATACCTTACAGAAAGGGTGCTCATAGGAACATAGGTATTTATAATAATCTCTAGGTCTCTCGCGTAGCTGTATTTCAAAGTCATCATGCGTCCACAATTGATTTTACACTCACACAATTCAGACATATAATTTCAAAATAGTATTAATTGAATGCACGGGCGCATCCAGCATCCACTCGCCTTAGAGGGGGTCAGGAAAAGGTGGGGTCGGGGATACAGATCGATGATTGGTTTCCATTATTAGAAATTCTTATTTTAAATATTTTAAAACCAAGTTACTGTAAATATTTTGCAAAAGTTACATTATTTGTTGTATAAATTAAGTAACAGTAGGTATCTATACCCAGCCTTTTGATCAGCTTTGATTGAACGGGGACCATAACGTGCAAGAAACTCGTTTTTAACAGACTTCCACAGCCAGTTTATATTGGTATTCCTTTTTACTGGGTGTACTTGTAATATGCTCCTATTTAATTGAGTATCGACGAGTAGTTTTTGAGTTACCGCTAGTTAAAATTTATTTTAATATTTGTCCTTATCGATGTTTTTTGAAGTCGGCTTTTTATAAGTTATTCCATAATTACTTCACGTTAGTAGTTAGTTTTCATAAGTTATTCCATAGTTACTTCATGTTAGTAGTTTGGTAACTAACATTGATGTGACTAGAAGGTGCCATATTCTGTTAAAATTATGGTGGTAAAGAAAAATTGCAATAAATGTATTTAAATTCGCACATTTTAAAAATCGATCGCCGCGAAAAACATATCGTGCATAGCAACAGAGCATAAAATTCGTATATTGTTACAGGGTCAGCGTGCCAGGATATGCTGGAGGCCTGTCAGCAGCATTGCCTGGCGGTGCCGCAGGCGGTGGGGCAGCGTGGGAGAGGCTGGGGGCTGAGCTCCTGCTCTCGGGACTGGTCGCGGCTGCGTACTTCGCAGCCATGGAGCGACGCTGGACCGGCGCAGCACCCGCGTTACTCGGCGCTGCATACTGTGCTGCTAGCTTTGTCTCGGTAATTTATTTTATGTCAATAACCAATTAGGGTTAATAGGCAGACATAGTCTGGTGAACTGAAGATAGACCTCTCCATGAAGTTCTCGAAGGTGTATGAAGTCTACCAATCCGGACTTGGCCAACGTGGCAAACTATGCCCTATATCTCTCACAATATGTGAGGGAACCCGTCCAGCAGAGAGATGACTACTGAAAATCCCGTTGGTAAAGGTGAATGATTTTATTGAAGACAAATAATATTATTGATGTTATAATTATTTTGGTGTGTTAGGGGAAAATTATGACAGTAAATTTACGGCGCACACAGTCACAAGGAACCGACCTAAAGTTAGCTTGTCAACATTTTTCTTTTATAATTGGTGTCGTTTTTATTTCTATTATTATGAAGTTTTTCTACAAACGATGAAGATAAAATTTTTAGAAAGATATTTATCATGTTACACCAAAGAAGTATTACTTTTTACGTGCGTACACAAGTACACGCACACTTTTACAGTTTAATCACATTATAATTGGAATTCATGATATCACAATAGACGAACACGCACCGTAGAAAGCCAGCTACAAAACGTTAAACTAAAGATATGCCATGACAACAGGAAGACATTCGGAATGCAGTCACAAGTGCTTCAGTATCTACTTATGTTCCACTAAAAAACCTGCGCAAACAATATATCAGTTATTACAATTGTACTCAATTTAGGTTATGTAACTATAGGCATTTATTTTGTGTTATTTCTATAAAAGAAACTATGTTTACTTGAACACCATTTGGGACTTGTTATATGAAGATTTAAATTGCTCCTTTTTAATAAATGGTCTTAAGACACTAACATAAAATACCACCTAGGCCTTCCCAATAATTCTGTGTACAGTATTATTATAACTCAGTTAGTAATAGAGTTTGACTATAGATTGGTACCTGTTTATAACGCCTGTGTGTTTTTAGTTTTAAGCAGACAAAAGAATAGGACTAAATAGTCCTTCTGCAAATCAAAATACGACATCAAACGTTGTACGAATAGTCTTGATGGAACCGTAAAATATCTATTATACAGTTCAATACAGCTTCTAAAGCGGAGGTGGATCCGTATAGCGCTGTCCTGTCATTGTGATGTTCATACATAATGGTGGTCCTACGACACTACCTGCCCTTTGTGCTTTTGTGGGGCGAATCCTTAACGGACAGCTGCTGCCTTTTTGTAAACATCTGTTCGAATGTCGAACAAAACACGAGGAAGACGAGAAAAGATAGGTACTCCATCTATTATAGATTCTTTCCGAAGCACTTGCGAGTGATACATTGCCTGACTGGTCGGCCATTTTGTGTAACGAACTGTATGAATAATAAATTACTTTGAAAATTGTAATAAAATTGTATCTGTAGCGTGTTGTTGTTCGCGTTTATTTACAAAAACAATTATGTGGGTAGCTGAGTAAATTGTTTTTTTTTTTATATTTACATTTTTATCTCTGTGTCGGAACTCGCATTTAACTAAAACTAGGGTTCGCCCACGGCTTCGCCTGCATGGTATGGCGATAAAAGGTAATATGTGTTATTCCATACTATAATCCATACCGTTGCAAATTTTATTCAGATCTGTTCAATAGTTTTTGCGTGATAGAATGTAGTTTTGGTATAGTTTTGCGTGGTGAAATTGTATACGTTATGACTGTCTATATAATTTTTGGGAATCTCCCACTGTTTCGGAAAGGAGACATATATAGAGGAAAAAATATGCAAAAAAAGTACATATTTTCAAAAATACCTAAAATAGGTACTTTATTAAAAAAAACAAACTTGAGTGAGACTAGCTGCGGATGCGTATTAATTCCAAGCATCCTTGTCATTAATAAATTCATTGAATCTGTAATACCCTTTTTTTCTAATAAAATAAAATAAGATAATTAAAATATACATACGTATTTAAAGAATCCAGCCTACATTTCTTATGCTACTAATATTATAAATGCGAACGTTTGTGAGGATGGATGGATGAATGAATGGATGGATGTTTGTCACTCCTTCACATAAAAAACTTCAGTCGTTTTTGTCTTTTTTAGTAGATTTGAATGATTTTTATAGGGATACATTATAGAAATACCACATGGACTTTTTCGTATTATGCTACCACGCGGGCGCAGCCGCGGACATACCCTAGTACCTAACACGTGAAGCGAGTATAGTCGTAACTAATAAGTTGGTAGCCCTGACATGTAAAACAATCAAATTCTATCATAACCGTAATTGGAAGGTTTTTGACTTGACGCAACTTCCAAAGTGAACGTTTGCTTCATAAGATTGTATTACATCTCTGTGGTTTAATTGAAATTTGATGAAAAGACCTCGCTCCAGAAACCAAAACCACAACCGTACTTTCCTTTAATATTAATAAACTTTTTAAGATTCTCACGAATATGGCGTATATAGAATATATGGACGTTCGCAGGTAGTATTGTCGTAGGCTCTGTGCAGTAATTACGGCGGTCTTTTGAATGGAAACGTTTTTTTCGAATTGCTCCCTCGTTTCCGTTGCAGGTAGGGTTGCCATCTATACTGTTAGGAATAGGTTAAACTGTTTTTGGGTAAATTATACTGATTTCTATTTAACAAAAAACAGTGAAGAAAACACTTTTGAACATCATGTTCATTGCCTACCAAAATGCATATAAAATGAGCTCATAATTTATTTTAATATTAATTTGGATTGTAGTGCAACATATGAGGATTTAAAAAGTAATAGTAAATGAATAAGTCGGTCAAGAAACACTAAAACCTTTATGTATTTTATAATAAAATAGAAAACTGTTCAATAGGTACGGTGTTTTTATATTTTTTATTTTCCTACTCGGACCTAAAAATACATTATTTCTTTAAATACAAGTTGGCAACCCTAGTTGCAGGATAAAGAAAAAATTGCGTAAAAATCTCATGGGTACCGCTCACGCCATTATCTCCCATATATGTTGCTCGGGAGAGATGAAAATTGCGTGAAACGGTGCCAATATGTTAGTGTTATACGCTTTCGGAACATCAGCTATTGTTGAATCTCGAACGTTTCTCAAATTCCTCACGAGAAGCGGGAACAGATGCAATATGTTGGTATTATTCTCGCAGGTTGATACATCCCAACATGCAATCCCTGCAATTAAACCAAGTGGTTTTATGTTTTCCTTAAAAGCTTACTGCAGCACCTTACTATATAGTTCAACTTACTTTTATTATTTACATTTTTTTCAGAACATAATACTTGATCTTAAACTCGATTAATTATTCTGAACTCGATTATTCATCAACTGGATACATAATGCTGTGTTACGGGTAATCACGATATATGTATGTATGTATAGTTCAAGCGAAACCATGATCCATGCAACTGGGTCGAGATATCGGCGCGAAAAACGTGTATCGTGAGTACCCGTAACATATACTTGAGTCAGTATAATGGCATTAATTATTACACAACTTCACAGGTTAGCTGGGATCGTTACTAGGAAAAACTATGTTAATGAGGTTAGGATGTAGGTAGGTAACAATATTGTAAACGAATATTATGATCGATTTTAATGATTTTATCATTATATGTGGGTAAATGGTAGAGCACAGAGTAAATATAGCACGAGATGTAGTTGTCGATGCGTTTGCGATTACCGATGTTACGTGTTTACGCACCTTGTTCTATCTACGTTAAAGAATTGTGGTTGAAGAATTGATCGTAAAGTGATATTAATTCAAAACATTGGAATTATGGAAAATTGAAGTAGAGTTGAAATTTAGTATTTACCAAGTTCTTTTCTGACTAAAAATGCCAATGAAATAACCACCTATCACATATTTAATTTGAACTTTTTTTTTGGAAAGCAATGCTTAGCAGAATCAATAGGAAATTTTCTAAAACTCTTTGTTCTATTATTGTCATAATAATAATTAAATTTTAAATTCCAGATGCCATCATTGAACCCAGCTCGGTCTCTGGGCCCGTCTTTCGTATTGTCCCGGTGGGACAGCCACTGGGTGTGCTGGGTTGGAGGGCTGGGCGGTGGCATTGCCTGCGCACTGCTCCACGAGTGGGGCTCGCGGCGCCCACGAGCCAACTCCAACTCGAGAGCCTCCTCCCCCCGAGACCTGGACGACCTGGACAAACCGACGTTCCCGACCCACCACCACTACCGGCACGCGCCCACCTACTGCTCCGCGGCGGCCCCCCGACCTGATAACACTGAGCCCCTGTACTCCGGCACTAAGTCCCTGTACTGCCGCTCGCCCCCGCCCGCGAGGCACGCGCTCCACAGGTCTGAAGGATCCACGATTCAAATGTAATTAACCGGTGAGGTCGCTCTGCTCGCGGCGAGTCCCGCCGCGGGTGTAGCGCTAGCTATAGCACTGCAGACACATGCCAAGTAAAGACATGTCTTTCTGTCATTTTTATATCTTTTTCAAGTACGTTGTATACATCTTCAGTCAATTGCATCACACCCATTTCTACTTTTTCATATTTTGGTTATTTGCTGAAAATTGGCAATGCATAAAAATTGTTAGTTAAAAACCTCATCAATCGAACAAATTATAGCACACATTATTAGAATCCAAACATACTCATTTATAAGATAATATTGAGTTTATAACTGTTGCTATTAGTTATCGATAGTTCTTACTAGTTAGGTTGGCATGCTGTTACTATAAAAACGTAGGTAAAATTACACATAACTAGTAATATTTTATTAGTATTACTATTTCATA
>DWJZ01002633.1:0-18965 GCA_018249125.1 Asbolis capucinus
ATGTCTCCCAAAATTACAGGGAACTACGAGCTTTCGAATAATAAAAGTACCATCAAAATCCACCCAGTAAAAACTTATAAAGTAAGGGCATAAACAATGTCATCCACTGATGTGTTTAAATCTTACTTCAATACAACAAAGAAAAAGCGGCCTACACTTTGTAGAGTTTGTAAGGCATCTATGCTCCATATCTAACAAACCTAAAGTACGCACTCTGTGGTGATAACCACAGAATACGTAGTTTTTCTCATTGCGAAAGCATTTTGTTTAGGCCTCAATACTACACTGATTGGAGGGTGAGAGATAGAAATCACGCGAATCATCATGATATTGGGATTTCTGTACGGAAGTATTGTGTAATAAGGTTTTCTTACTTTTCCTAGAATAAAAAAAACGTAATAAGAATTAGGCTGGATTTGAGGTCGATGGGTTGACGAGACGTTCATGTTTAGAGTTGATATGTATGTGCTGACTTTAATCCATAGACTCCGTATTAGCTTATGCCAAATATAAAATAATCTGTGGTGTTTGATGACATTTACAAAAGGTGATTTTAGGAGGGAGGTTATGTTTACTGGTTAATTTTGTCGAGTCAGAACAGATATCAGATATAAATAATTGTAATCGTAATAATTCGTTTATCAACTTCATTTCAAGTTAAAGTAAAGATGTTGGTGACTCTTAAAACTTTACAACAACAGACTTTTCAAATTGAAATAGATCCAGAGGAAACTGTCAAGGCTTTGAAGCTCAAAATCGAAGTTGAAAAAGGTAAAGACTATGTAGCCGATAACCAGAGGCTTATATATGCAGGGAAAATATTATTGGACGATAATAAGTTAATTACATATAATATAGATGAAAAGAAATTCATTGTTATTATGGTGACAAAGCCCAAAGCCTCCGAGCCACAAGCGTCATCTACATCCGCTCCCGAGGCCGGAGAAAGTGCGTCTACGGAAAGTGGTGATGGTAAGAACAAAAATATTTCCGAAGAGTCAGAGAAACCGCCTCCAGTTCCCGATACGGAAACTGCCGCCGATGCACCTGCTACCTCTAACGAACTCGATTTTGAATCTACTGTTCAGAGCATTATGGATATGGGATATAATAGACAGCAGGTGGAACAAGCGTTGCGTGCTTCATTCAACAATAGAGAAAGAGCTGTGGAATATTTAATAACAGGAATACCTGAAGAATTGTTACAAGAACAGGAAGTCGAGGAAAGTTCTGATGATGACCCACTAGCCTTCTTGCGTGATCAGCCTCAATTTCAACAAATGCGTGCAGTAATTCAGCAAAACCCTAATCTCTTGAATACGGTGTTGCAACAAATTGGTCAAACAAATCCTGCTTTACTGCAGGCAATTAGTCAGCATCAGCAGGCATTTGTTAGAATGCTCAATGAGCCTGTAAACCCAACTGCTGCAGGAGCTAACGCTGCCGTAGAAGACAGTACTGCTGACAATCCGCCTACGCAGCAACCGCAGAATGTCATTCAAGTTTCTCCTCAAGACAAAGAAGCAATTGAAAGATTAAAGGCTTTGGGATTTCCAGAACACATGGTTATACAGGCTTACTTTGCTTGTGAAAAGAATGAAAACTTGGCAGCAAACTTTTTATTGTCCCAAAATTTTGATGACTAATCTTATGATTTTGGCAAAGACAACTTGTTACAGTGGAAATGGAGTTTACAAATTATTATAATAGCTAACTATACATAAAGTGAAGCCTAATAATTTATCTGCTTTGTATTTGTAACCATGTGTTCTATGCACAGAATACAAACTTGTCATGGTTCATTCAATGCCTAACAAATGTCTTATTTATATTGCTAATTTTTATATAGGCAATGTCAAGTAACTTGTTTTCAAATAGAAAAATGTTATTTAATTTAAATTCTAAACTAATTTTCTTTATGTAATAATGATGATACAGCTGCTAAAATATATAGTTGATATAAAAATAAGCTGTATAATAATGTGCTATTTTCACATGTTCAAAGGCATGAAGGTATTTTTAACATGTGAAGTGCCAAAAAATATCACAGTAGAATGCACAAAATTGCTACCAATATACTATATTGTATTGTTGTGCATTTAAGAGCATTTGTTGCCGTCATTTTCATGAAATATTGTCTGAATGAGTAGTTTAAAGCAATAAAAATTTCGATATCCACAATATACCTTGTTTTGTTTTATATTTTTAACCATTAATACTTCTTTCATTGCCTTAACTATAACTGGAGTCCTATTTATTATTATTTATTAAATGAAGTAGATTTTAATTATGGAGTCCTACACTGTCAATAAGAAATAATGTCATATCATTGCATGGTGCTTTTCCATGTTACACACTGATGAAGTTTTAAACAACCAAAACACAACGACTAGAGGTGAGCCAAGACAGTTTAATGATCCTGTCCTAGCGGACCTGCGTCTATCCTATTAAAGTCTCTAGGGGCTTTGAATTTGTGTAAATATGAATAATGATTTAACAAGTACTATTGAATTATGCTGTACGCTACGCCGATTAATTAACGAGTCTTGGAACAAATAAGGGATTCGAAAACCTAAATTTCTAGAAGTTTACACTGCTTACCTTTGTGCCCGTTAAAGCAATTGCAAGTGTATGTATGTACATTTATTTTGTCCACACTAATAACAACCGTAATCTGACTGTCACAGTTATGGACAGGGCCCCGCTCACGTCTCCGACACGTGACCCTTTTTGGATTAATACAGCGACATCTCCTTTCACCCTCCTTATCAGTAAGAGCAGACAAATAAGTTACAAGACGGTAAGCGATCACCGTTGCCTGCACAATACAGTACATCAGAATCGACAAAGGCATCACCGATGTGTTGCTACTGGTAATTTCCTGTAATCTCTTATCTGGTCATACAGAATGAAATAACTGACGGCATTCTGCTTTTTTATTACACACCTTATGCAACTTTGCACTAATGTAGTTTAAAATAATTATACATTCCTAATAGGTATAGTTCTCCCACTTAGAGCTTCAACAAACCGCACTGGAGCAGTGTGGGCTAATGCTTTTGGCTCGTTAGTGGGTCAATAATAGGTTCAATATTTTATAGTGTTTGTCTACAACATTCGATTTTAATTCATGATTAATATTTATTATAAGTTAAAAAACAAAACAAAATCAACTGACAAAATTACAGATAGCGTATATATTCGTTCTACCCGATCATTTGGTCTTTTGATCGAATACAAATTGGTTGCAAATTTTTATGCAAATTGAAGTTGGTCCTATATTTATAGCCGTAGACTTGGTATTTTTAAAATTAAAGCTCTACATTGTCAAAGAAACTCATAAAGTAACTTTATTGATGTATTACTATAAGATTTTATTTAACAAGAAAGAATATGACATCACAGAAATATATATTTTAGGTCAGATATGATTACTCAAAGTATCAGGGCAACATACATTAAAAGGGACCCTCAATAAAATAACTTCAAAAATAATTAGGTAACAATTCCATATATCATCTTCGATTTGATTAAATATTACTTTAATTGACAGAAGGCGTACATTTCATGAAATCTTATTATATTATTCATAGGTAGGTGATTTAATATTCGATTCTAATCATTCATCATTGCTATGGTGATATTTTAAATAATAGATTACGTCACTGTAGTCGCGATATTTTAAAATGTTGAGAAATTAACCGAAAAAATTATAAGATATTTGGAATAAGGTTAAATTTTATTGTCGCTAATTAATTTAAAAAAACAATCCTTAGAACTTAATCAGTTACTAGTAATGGCTAGCTCCTGCCGATGTTGGCGACATCTACAGGTCTGTGCGAGAGGACGGAAATAATTGGCCCCTCAGTTCACTTAATTATGATAATTTTAATGTTTTAGACTTTGATGACTTCGCTATTAGAATGTTAAATAAACAAGACAACAGTACATCAAACAGTTAATATTATTAATATTTATAAATAGCATAAGTTAACATAAAAAGCTATGTTGGTATAAACTTTATTCATTCTAAATTCAAAGGCACTTTCCACATTTCTATAATTAATTTTAAACCACTTGTCATGATTGAAGCGGCATAACATAATATACAACTATTATGTTATTCAACAGTAATATGTTACAAAAAAATATTAGTAAATAATAATATTTATGTTTAGTTTAATTCTAAAATAGTTACACCTCAATCATGGCAAACGATCTCTTATAAAATCTTAAATCTGATAGTCAATTAATATTACCCTTTTACAAAAACAATCTTCAACACTGACAAAATGATATAGGTAATAGCTTTATACAAAATAATATTGGCTTCCTTACCGTCATCCAGCAATGTGTCATTTTGTTTGGTGATATGCAACACCAGCCATCCCGTCGTTACATATTATGTATATACAAGATAATTCCAACTTTATAAATACTCTATACACTCTATACTATCTTTACATAATGTACATTATTCCCATCTCCTAACTATATTTCTTTGTAAGAAGAGAAAAATGGTAGACTGCTAAAACTGTACATTGCAATTAGTATTGCACATAAACAACTAAACATTAACTTTGGCTTATCCATTAAAACACCTATAAAAAGATGTTTAAAAATACTTCAGCAACTTATGCTTATCAAAATGGATATTATCACGGCGCCATCTTCCATCACAGTGAGTATGACATTGGTACATAACAATCGATAGGTACTTTAGTGTTGGCCCTAGAGGCTCGATGATGACCAGCGCCCAACAATCTTGGCACGGAAACAATATTCATTTAACAGAAGCAACATAAACAATGGTCAAAATTATTAAGCATTTTTGAAGTAACAACGACAAGAAGTAAATATTAGTTTTAAATTAAGGAAACTGTCCGACTTACAAAATGGCACAAACGTAAAATACACATATGCTTTACACTTGACATCGTCAGCAGAACGGAATGAATTTAAATACTACTTTGACTATGAAAAACATAACATCAGTAATGGTGCTTGTGTCATCATACAATATCATTAATAAAAACAAACAATACCTAATGTATTTCGTAATAATGGTATGTAACATATTTAATACAGTAATTCATTACTTAACATGCTGAAAAATAAATCAATTGATAAGAAAAACAATAACAATTTATTAATGACGATTTATATAATTAAAATAAATTTAAAGGATTTCAAATATCATTTCTAACAACACCAATAGAAAATTCAACTCCTAGCCAAACTCTATTCGAGAACAGACTCGGTATGGCCGAAACAATAAAGTGCTAATGAAATGAATTGTAATATTTACAGACGGCGCCGGCCCTGCCCCTAGCGAGGTTACCCTGTATAACACACTGACTACAATCCTCATAACATCTGCCGTATACTAGGGCCGACCTATTTACTGTTTCGTATCAAATTGAGACGAAGCTTACAACAGAACGGAACAAATAGAGGTCTGTGCATGTATAGGGTTTGACCCTTAAATTATCTTCGTTTATGTACAAGTCCATTTTTTCAATCGAGTCAACATTCTCCAAAACGGATAAATATGACACTACGATTCATCGCGGCTCCGGTCGCCGGACGGAATCGAGTAGGTACAGTATGTACGGAAACTGACAACGCGTGCCTGGAGGCTCGGACCAGCAGAACAGCGGCACACCTGGTTAGCCGGCTGGACCTCATTCAGTCTTCTGCTGACAGTATAGCTCCTTGAGGGACTTCAACTCCTCGATGAGGGCCTTGTTCTGGTTCTCCAGCACCGCTACTCTGTTCTCGAGACATTTGATGTACTCCTTTTTCTTCCGACGACACTCTCTCGCCGCTTCTCGGTTTTTCAGCAGCCGCATCTCGCGCTTGCGCGTTTGATCTTCTAGTATAGGACCTGTAAATATAAGTACCATTTGTTCATTTCGTCTATGGCGTTTTAATGCAAGTGTTATTCGTATAGAATGTTATGTGAACAGTGTAATACGTACCCGGTACGTAGAACTGTCCGTCCTGGTTGGCGTACTGCACGATGGCGCCGCCGCCCGGCGCGCCCGACACGGCCAGCGTGTGCAGTCCGCTGTCCGTCTGCAGGGCGTTGGCTGGAATTACTAAACAAAACCCAAACTATGTCAATTTATCAAAAAGCATTTCGAATTCACGTTAATAGTCCGGTAATAGTGATTACGGGGTTTTCATTAACGTTTTTGAGTTTTTAGACAAATAGAGTATCATTTTTTTTCTTAATTATTTAAAGATTTCAATTTTTTTATTCCAATTGAAGTTTCTGACAAGCCCAACAGTGGTAGTTCAAAACCCTCGGTATTGGTATTTCCCTGTAGCGCTCAGTGAGGGTTGGGTTTCGCTAGTTCAGTATGGTATCCAGTGCTGCGCTACAAGAAAACCTAAACATAAGTCTAAGTAAGCCAATGCTACCCTAATGACATCTACCACAATTTAACAATAATTCTTCAACGACTGCCATAGAAGGCTGAACATACAGTAAAGTGATCCATTGATTGACACCATTGATTATCTACAACTCATACACCTCAATCTTTTCATCAGCGCTGCCAACTGTTTTAATACCAAACTGTGTTGCCATTTTCAATAGATTTCATGTGATAGGTACAGGAGCTTTAGCATGACCACTTATGTGATGCCATACATTTATGAAATGAGTCTTGTAGTGAATATTTGCAATACAAAACTAAATACAAAACTAATAACTTTGGTTTTAGTTTTCGAAAGGGGAGGATGAACTCCGAAGCGGGTGAGGGCGAGAATTCGAAACCCCTATCTGGTCAATATATTTACACATATTAGTGATTAACTAAAAATATAATACTTCAGCTAATTATTAAAGTTGTTCGGAATGAAATGTTTTCAGTCATCATTCTGTATTACAAGTGATTATTATGTAAATCACAAGTCGACAACCTTTTCTTAAATGAGGGCCACAAATGTTATAAGGATATTAATGCGAACCACATCTCATGTAATACGTGCATTTTGCATATTTAACCATATTTATTGTTACTTTCATTGTAATGCAATAAACATACACAACAAACTTAAGTAAGTTTTAAGGTAAATGAATGCTATTGTTGAGGTTGAAGTAGACATGATTTTATATTATGATTATCGGCAATCATCTCGAGGACCACGCCGTGGCAAACAGGCCGGACGCAGCCCGCGGGACGGGCTGTCGGTAAACTTGATGTAAAACATCTAATTTAATAAATACAAGAGTTAATTAATGTTCATTTCATTCACTGGCTGTGTTAGAGGATTTACTAGTAAATTTTATTGGATGATTACTAGTGGGATATAAAGATTGTGCTATTGCGTAGTAAGAAACTGTTAACGTTTGTCTTTTTAAAATTAAACAATCTAGTTCTAGCCAGAACATTATTTATTCATCGTTAAAATGGCGTCACAAGCAATGATGACACCATCCCGATCATAATTCACTGTAGGCCTTAGTTTTATGCCGCCTGAAGACTTCCGTCATGACTAAAAATCATTATTTAACGATAAGCCTCGACCGACAGCTTGACGTGCCCTCTGGAGCACAGAAGTACTCTACCACTAGCGGTCACCCACCTTTCTGCCGACTGCGCCCACAGTCATTTTTCCGATGACTTACGACAATACTATTAACTTCCAAGTGCAATTAGAACACACAAATGATACCTACTGATACGAGTATTAAACACCCATCACACTATGGTACTAACGTTGATTGTAATTTATAGATATATGAATTACAATACATCTGTCGTACACGTATCACACATAATCACACCTAAACTCCAATATTACATTGCGGGTTTCTTTTAAAGGGATGATTTTTATAATTTTATATTATAACTATATATGTATTTTTATTACATTTAAATGTAAATAACAGGATTTTGTGTGGATTTATAAAATGAATTTTAAGATATTGATGTTGAATCACTTATGACAGCAATGTCCTCGTATTCAGAATTATAAATTGCATGAATATAGTAATGAATACATTAAAAACCACAACATGGATAGGTGTATGAGAAGCATAAATCTGAATATTAAAGAAACGCCATTGGTTATTGAATTTCGTTTGCGTCGGCGTCGATAGAGAAAAGCATTAACAGTGATTTTTTTCCAGAATCCATTCCTATACTACGAGCTGATCCTGTGTAGTTGAAATGTCGAAACGACGACGGCAGCTGCCGTCGATAACGTGTCGTCCGTGTGTAGGAAGCTCTTAGGGTCAACATACTCAAACCACCCACAACGTAATTCTAATGCCTGGGTGCGAGTACACATGTATGTATTTCGCACTTGGTCGATTTTATTATGCCGATATAAGTAGTTAAAGCTTCTTTAAGATTAACATTACATCTTTGCTTTTAGATAATATACTATGCCTGATAAATTCTCTTTGAATTTAATGTAATAGGTATTTAGCTATGTGATTATTTAATGTGTAATAATTGGCGAAAAAAAAAACTCTAAATACGTCAAAAACGCTATTTTACACAGTGACTCAGAATATTTAAAAATAATAACTTAAACTGTAGAACATTGTGGCGCTCAGAAATACCAACCGGCATGACGTCATGTCCATGACTTCACGCAGCATTACGTCATCCGGCTGAGATCGACCTCAACTGGATGACAGCATGTTCTTAAAAAACCGAAAGGAAAACGAGTTTAGCTGAAATATAATGTACAATACATTTTATATATCATCAATTCATAACGTTATGTACGCAGTATTAATTAATAAATATAATACAACAAACTATATTACTTTGCCACATTGAATAAATAAACAAAAATAATTAATGAATTATGCAATTTTTACGAATATATTTCAATTATTTATGTTTTCAAATAACCAAAACTTGTCATAAAAATACCCAAATGAAGCTTCATTATAATATAAGAAGTTTTACATGATATACAATATGGATGGATAGAGTATGTTGTCTGTACTTTGGTATCATAGTCGAGCGCTAACTTACTAAATGTAACAAAACAAGAAATATTATTTTGTTTAAGACCATCAATTTAATAATTATTATCTTATTGGATTCTTACTTTAAACTACGACCTCATCTGATCCTCAAGTATTGTTGTTTGTTTATTTGTTTCTGCTAATAAAAATTGGGATTAATTCTATTTTTAAAGAAATAAAATATAATGGCCTATTTTTGCATAGAAGTAATAATTTTGTATATATATTTAAAATATTTAATATTGTTGAAGATTAGAAACATACAAGCAAAAAGATTTTGTATAGTTGCCATATTAAATTATTCAATTGTTAACCTCAAAACATATTTATGTATTCTTTCAGGGGAGCAGTAATTGCTGGTTGAGCAATTAAGATTAACTCCCCTTATGGTTGTATTATATTATTTTAGGTAATCTGAAATCTATTAATAAGACAATCAGGTACCAGATTATATTTTATGACATTTTCCCAAAACCAGTAAACACTTAGTTAACTGCACCTACCAATATAATTAATTACTTATCTTTATCGCTGAAAATGTATAAAATAGATTAATTGTTATAGTACTTCTTGCTGTGATACACTGCTTCATATAAAAGTCAACCTAGTGACATTACTAGCTTGTCTTTACGAATATGCAGTATGTAGTTCTGTATACCATTATCTCACCATCATTTGTATAAAAATAAAAGCAAATAAATGTAATTAATAGGTCATACATAATGAGGGAAGTACAGCCTGATTAGCCTTTTACTGAGTGCTTGAACAGCAGATTGTGGTTGTCTAAGTGAACAACTGGAAATGAAATTTATTTGGAAATGGAAACTCAGTGAATTGTACAGATATTTTGCATTTAAAACAAGACGGAGCCAAGATGTGATATGAAACAAATGATGGAATACTCCAGAAGCTGATGGTTATGAACCGTACAGAGTTACGATGGATTGTAACAGGTTAGTGACACATATTGCACACAGAAACAAGTGTCAGCGGCAGTACATTTAACTGACCTGGTGCAAATGATAAAGGAGATGACAGCGGCACTTCATTCTCGCATCCCGGTTTAAGTCCCATACGATTTTCTGTAATTATGACCATGTTCTTGAACCAATTGGCATTAAGCAACTTTCCATTATTTTCAGCTTTTCAATCTTCACTTTCATTATCTTAAATCGTTGTTCTTAAACGTCACTAAGTAACACTCACTTATCTAGCTAATACTACATATTTATTTTATGATATTCACTTCTTTTTATGTGTTAACTACAACGAAAACAATAATTGTATCCCATAATAAACATTATAATGGCATTAAACTAGCACAATCTTTATAACTCCATCCCATTGTAGACTCAGGCCTATGTATTATAACCACCTCAATTGTCCAATACTGACACAATATTACCTTATTCAATTGGCAAGTTCACAAACTACACAGTTAGGATGTTTAGATATAATAATAATCAGGGAAAATGAAGCATATGACAGTCTACTTGGTCCAATTAGATTTGTGTAAACATACTAGGAAGTTAGCAATCACAAAATATAGTAATGAACTCACCAGCAATCTCTGCTCCTCCAAGATCATTCAGGATTTTACGGTAAGATGGCCTTCTTGTTAACATTTCTCTGTACTTCCGCTTTGGACTTTCTTCATCACTACAGCTGTCATCACTACAAGATTGACCCTGTGTATTCACCACAGAGTTAGGTTCAGGTTTTATCTATAATAAATAAAAAAAGATTGACATGTTGTCAATGCAATAACATTACATAAATATTTGGCATTACATACCTGCAATGACTGTAGAGTGGCCTGAGTAGTGTGTATCACTGAACTTGGCTTGCTTACAAGTATTACATTTCCTTTAGGTAACTGTACAGGTTGAATATTAGAAGCAGTTTGAATAACAGACTGCTGGTTTGGTTGTATCACTGATTGGACCTGAAACATAGTTATTATCTATAAAAATGTAATCAAGCTAATATATTGAACAGTAGTTGTTGCTAGTCACTAACCCACACAACCGTTACTGATAACAAACAATTACTTTTGACAGCTACACACGTAGTTGACGTTCAATGTTCACTGTGTACGATAAATATCAAAACAAACACCTGTGCGGATGGAGCTTGAGCGGGCAGTGTGAGCTGGACGATGCTGGTGGCCACCACATGCGCCGCTGCCGTGGTGGACGATCCCGCGCTCGTCAGCGCCAGTGGGTCCGCGACGCCCGCTCCACCAGAGGTGCCATTCTCTTCCACTATTCCGTCCATGCCCACTAAGGTCACCTAAAATATTCAAGGTCACCATTCTGTGTACTCCTTGAACTTCATACCGATAATAACTTGTAAAATAATTCGTGTGTGATCGTGTTTTCCTACGACCCCATTGTTGATAGAGAAAATCTAAAACTGAATCATCGCGTCATACTAAGGAAATTTTCCTATTGCGTTGCTTCTATTAGCTATACTAAAACTATTTAAGAGCTCGAAAGCTTGCAAGAATGAGTTAAAGTCTTTATCGCATGTAAATGTTCATAATAATGAACTCAAATTTAAGCGACCGTGACAGACCGCAAGATGTCTTCAGTTCGAGCACTCACCAGTTACGTATTCCTCGTCACCGTATATGCTGCGTCCGGAGTGGGCGAACGGGACGGTACGTAGTAGCCACGTCAACTGCGTGAAGAGTCGTCACTGGCGGAGACCTATGATCTTGTATGCGTCATAACAATATGGCCGAAAATTGTCAGACGCATGCGCTCTCGACTCTTCCCTCGATCCTTATCATTTGACAATAGGAAGTGATCATGTCAAAAAATATGCTTTTCTCTATACATAGACCAAGCCATAGTCTAAATGAAGTTTAAGACTTAGTACACACTTACAGATTCGAAATTATAGCATATATTATTACAGCATCAAAAAAATGTGCAGAGTGAGAGAAGCAGTACCGATTGCTGTGTGTCCCTTTCTAATAGGGTGACAATATGATTTTTGGATATTATGTGAGATACATTTTAATGAATAGGTACACCTATATTTATGGTAATGTTATAAAAGTGAAAGTAACTCTGTGTTTTTCTATGGTACAAAGAGCAATCAGTGGGCCCCGCAACACAAACTCTAAAACGAGGTTGTAACTGTTTGGTTTTAAACACGAAAACTTAACAACAGCGACGTAATAAGGGCTGATGACTTTCCTGAGCGCTTCAACTTAGATACATTGAAGGAAGCCACAAGTCAATCAATCCAGGTTAAGGGATTTGGGGTTCCCACTGTCTCCTTTAGGTCGTCCTCCTCCTCGCTTCCCTCGGAAAATTGTTTATCTGTCACTGTCACGCGAAAACAACAGTGTTTCCCGGGATATTAACTGTTCTAGATTGGGCCACGTCATATAAGCTACAAACTTGACCAGTTTTATTTAGATAGTGGTTTCAGTCACAATGGTTCAGTCTATACGTTAACCTATTAGCACGCGGGAACTAACCTGTCTCTTAGAATAAAATAAGTATTTGTTATGTGGGGAAGATTTTAAGTAAAATATAACTATCATATAAAAGATTATATGTTTATCGCCTCAAAATATGCTAAAATTGCCTCCTTCACCGCATTGTCTTTTTTCCTAAAATTTTTTTCGTATATCTTCATTATTCGGAAATCTGCAATACTAATATAGTAATTAACAAGACCTTCCGAGATCACACAAACTAATTTATGGTCAACATGTTTGTTAGAGTTATTAATGTTGTTTTTAGCTTACCTATGAAAAGATATATTACACCTATTATAAGATTCACTTGGTCAAGCATAAATAGAACAGTTTTTTACCATTTAATCGTTGGATTATCAAGTAACTTTTTTTAAAACTACGTAGCGATACGTCAATTTGACATAATAATTTTACGCCATGACGCTTTTGTAAAGAGTTACTTTAGTTGAATTATGTGATTTATAATGTTGTCGCGTAGATTCAACTGTTAACGAATTTCGAAGCAAGCTGTCAGAGCTACGTCGCTCTGTGGGAAATGGTCGGACTATCGAAGCGGAGGTTCATGGTTCGAATCCCAAGTTTTATGTTGGATTTTTATAGTTTATATAGAAAAAGGAAATTTCTAAACAAATTTAGACGGAATAGAACAGAAAGAACAAGACTGTAGTAGTTTTTGCAAAAATATTTTTTTCAAGTACGATGTCCTCTTATAATAGATTCATTATCGAAACCGATACAAAGATAAGTATTATGTCATTATTGACAGTATCAATTGTCGTGCTCACGGAATAAAGTCTCTGTTATTCATGGTCTTGCTCTTGATACACATGTATAAACTGTTATTCAGTGATATCAGTGACTGTCCTTCCTGTTATAAAAAACTAACGTAATCACAGTTACACTTTCGCTTCAATCGCTCTTGTAACAATCGTAACAATGGTCACGTCGGATACATTTTATAGCATTTTTGTATCTTTATAACCATAGTTTTCATGTAATAATGAACCACAATACTAAGATTTTTTTTGTACGGCATTTTTTTTTTCATATATAATAATAAAAGTGTACAGTAAAATAATGTCAAATGACAAAATCAATTATTTAGTATGAATTATTAAATTAATCGAATAAAAAAAAATCTTCATATCCAAAATGGATGCTTTTTACTCCTCGATCCTCTCATATCTCTCTTTAACCCTTAAGCTATCTGCGGTCTCGGAGACCGTCACGATGTTTCAAATTCAAATATTTACAATTGTGAGTGACGTGAGCCACTGTGCGTTCATGTACCTTTTCTGTATACCAATTACTACTGTGTTTATGCTCGTCGACGTCGTACATGTGCTCCTTTGGCCAGGGTAAGCAAAAATAGTTAGTGAGTGATCTCTCAGACCGTATGAAGTTGGCCGTGTGCCTTTTTGTGTTTTTATTTTTTTTTAGTGTCAAAGTTAACAAAAATTCAGTAAATATCGAAAGATGGCTGTAGCAAGAATCTCCAATGAAGAAGATGTTGCTGGCGACGATAGCAACGACATGGAATTGATGTAATTATTAATCATACGCAGATTGAAGAGTGTGAACGTGTAAAGATATTGCAATTTTGTTTAATTCTAAATTTTTGTTTATTTGCTTTGATTGCGGTAACTGCCAGCGAGGTACGACTAACGTGAGCGAGTTGACCGAAATTGAATGTAATCCGCCGTTCCACGTAGCAACCCAAGTAACAGTGTTACTTTGTCACGTTGTTATTTCGTATCTTGTCACCGTGATTACTTTTCAACGCAGGTCACGGAGATTTAATCACCGTGAAGTTATTTGTTACACAAGTCTAGCTGTTGTCAAAGTTGTCATATTTAGCGAATGTCTGGCTGTATGGCAAAAGCCCAATACTATAAAATTAAAAAAATTAACAATTGAAGTAAAATTTGCAATGTAAAAACAGAAAATAATACATAAACATGGCATTAAGAAGTGCATTTGAAAATCAATTTAGTGACTACAATGCTGATAGTACCTCGAACATCCTCAATGAATCTAGAGATGGGGTATGCATACAAAATATGAATGATTCTTATAAAACATGACGGTTAAAATTATGTTACATTATTATTTACATAGTAGTTTATTAGTGTTATAATTTTTTATACTCCCTGAAATCCTTTGATAAGTCCTAATAATTGCCATCTGACCATAACAATTGGGACCGACAGGTTTACGTGCCCTGTGAATAATTGATTTTTGCCAATAGCGGTCACTCGTCCTACCAACTCACCCTTTGCCATTTAACTCCTAAGTATCGATGCCGGCCTGTGAGCGCTTCTAAATATTGACTATTGTGTGTAAACTATACTGAATATTCATCCATAATCTTAATTTTCTCTCCAACCAAAAGTATAATATATGTTCCATGATTTATAGATATCAGAGTTATTCTTTAAAAAGTTACATGCATTCAAAGAGAGTAAATTGGAACTACTGACCACCAAAATGGAAAAAGATATTTTTTATGACGGAACAGTGTATACTGGATCTGCAGGTTGGGCATTATTTTATCTAATGAGTGCCTTGGAAAAAAGGGAAGGGTGGCATGAAATGTTACGAGTAAGTTTAATTATTTTTTTCCATATTAATTACTATACATATATTGTTTAAAATGCTTAGTTATTGTATAATTTAAAAGCTCTGTTATTATTAGTCTTTGGAAATGTAGTACTTCTGGTGGTTACCAACAGTTTTATTAACATACACTTGTGTTAATATGCTTGCAATGCTTCACCTGTTAATTTTGTGCATCTATGTTGTAGATGGCACAGAAATATGTCAATTTAGATCATTTAAAGGGGCGTAGAATTAGCTTTTTGTGTGGAGATGCTGGTCCCCTAGCAATTGCAACAGTTATATCACATAAACTTGCATCCACACCTGGAAATATTTTACCTGATTATAGGACCTTATCAACCAGGTAGTAAGCTATAAAATGTATACCTGTTATTTATCTTACATCATTTAGATTATTTTTTTGTTTAAGGATTCATATAGTTGTATTGATTGATATTTACTTGAAATTAAATTGCATAATCAGATTGTCGAGTTTGAATCCCCAAGCACATTTTAAATTCACTGTAATATTAAATTATCTGTATAATTATGATTTTGCTGTAATATTGTTCAATAATTTTTATACTTCTTACAGGTTGATAGATTTAATTTCAATATTAGAGGACTCACCTGATGAGCTCTTGTATGGGAAATCTGGATACCTGTATGCACTACTGTTTGTAAATAAATATTCACATGGAAAAGATCTTATTCCTGAAAAACACATAGAAAAGGCAGGTGTTGATCACTATTAAATAAATCCTCGTGAACATTGTTTGTAATTGAAATAATGTTTATGTCATTATTCTTCAGGTTGTCTCTTCTATAATTAGATCAGGCAAACAATTCTCTAGAGAGATGAAGTCGGAGAGTCCACTGTTATGGCAATGGCATGAAAAAATATACTTTGGGGCTGCTCATGGCATGGCTGGTATTTTATATATGTTGTTACAGGTAAGGTATATACATATTTAGTCTAGAATCATTTTTTTTTTGGAAAATTAGCAGGTGCATACCTATAACAATTACCAAGTTAAAATTTGATGAACATGAAAGTATGATTCAAGTACTTCTATGAGGTTTACACAACTCAAATACTTTACACATAGTAACAGCCAACTACTGTGCTCCGGCCAGTGATACAAATCTTTTTCTCTCGCCATTCTCACCAAGCACTATATCAATATACATAGGAATGACTTTTAAAGGGAAAAAACGCCTTATTATTCTTTACAAATACATTTTAATTAGTGTTTGGTGTGAGCATAAACAAAAAATTTATTTATCTTGGAAAACTGCAATGGAATATCTAATAATTAAATCTTATTTTAGGCACGTGCATTTATAAATGGAAATGATATACGAAGTTATATTAAGCCTAGTCTGGATTGGTTATTGAATCAAAAATATCCCAGCGGCAATTTCCCATCCTCCTTCAATAGCAGTTCTGGTGATAGATTAGTTCAGTGGTGCCATGGGGCTCCTGGTTTTGTGTCTCTCTGTGTTCTGGCTTACCAGGTAAGTGCACTTATTGGCACACTCAGTTTAAGAGGTTAGTCCATAATTTTGTTGCAAATTCTATACTAAGGGTTGTTTCATGTATGTATTTGTAATACTTTTGTGTATACTTATAAACATTACTATGTACTGTTGTTATTAATATTCAGATAATTGTATTAATGTAGTGGAAAAAGTGCTTCCCTTTCTCGTTCATCCATGATTTGTATTTCTACTTAATTTCTGCATCACATATCTTACCCTTTTCGCCAAATTCTTTTATCATAAGGTTCTCTGGAATAAATTACGTAGTGCTAATTCATCCAGGTGTAAACACCTGTTGATCTACTCTCCTTATGGTGTTTTGGTTACTAATGACTTAACACACACTTTGATACATATACTGCATATAAATTCTACTAACTGTGAGTGTGGTTCATACCAAATTACTTTTATTTTCATACAGGTATTTGACGAAGAGAAATACTTAAAAACAGCCGTATCATGTGGAGAAGTGGTGTGGGAGCGTGGGCTGTGTACCAAGGGCTACAGCATCTGTCATGGCGTCAGCGGTAACGCTTATTCGTTTTTGGAGTTATACCAAATTACTAAGGTATGATCATTTTTACTATCAATAATGGTTATAATAACAATAACCGATATATGTTTTTATGATGCTATATTGAACTTCTGGCTCATTATTTTACTATGTCTCGGGTACTCATGCTGGCGTCTTAAATATTATAACATTATACAGCAAGTAACCACATTTGACACCTTCTGTGTCAAGCCGTGGGCCAATGAACTGAAGGGGACAAGTAAGCTATGTTTTTACGAATTTAAAAAATGTACTTTTCAACAGCTGCCACCCTGGAATTGAGGTACCTATAGTTGTACCTCAAGCCTAAAGCCCATACTTTATAATTTATGTTGCAACTTTAGACCACAGTGCAATTTAACAATATTTTAATGTGAAAGTTTGTAAGTATGGAAAGATGGATGTTTGTTCCTTTTTTAAGCAAAACTACTGAACGGATTCGAATGAATTTTGGTAGTGATATGTGTGATTATAATTTGGAGAAAAACTGTGTACATTTATCAACAGACTACGCGTAATATTAGTAGGGTTATGATTATGTTCTGTATCAGAAACCGGTGCACCTGTACCGCGCGTGCTGCTTCATGGAGTGGTGCGCGTTGGAGCGGTGCGGCACGGAGCTGCACCGGCCCGACCGCCCCGCGTCTCTCTTCGAGGGCTCCCTCGGCCGGCTCTATCTCGCCGAGCAGATCGTTACACCGCTCCATGCCAACTTTCCCGCCTATTCTTTATGAATATGCAGTGTAATCTAAATATATTTTGTTGTACATTTCGACAGCTGCTAGGAAAAATAACTCACTTTTTGGGGTACAACCAATCTTGAGTTACAATTATATTAAATAAAGATAAGATTCAAAGTTTACAAAAAGTGGGTTACAATGATTTTCCTCGCAGGGTCTATTTATCTTTTAGGGTCTCTCCGGAGATAGAGCATTTAATGTATTTAGCAAGTCTATTCAGAATGCCCTGATATATAATTTGATACCAAAATTATATAGATTGGACACATGGTTCAAGAGTTAGCCTACAGTGCCCCAGCGAGGGGCAGAATGCAGCTGCGATGATAAATGTGACTGTTCTGTTATCATATTGGATTTGAGTTGTAATTATTTTCAACACAGCAACTGATATTGATATTGTTCAATTTCATTTCCAATAAATGTGATTGGAACTCATTATTTTGTATACAAATAAAAAGGTATATACAAACTAAGTTATTTATTATTTTTTTACAACTCTGCCGACCTAAGCATTTGTAGGCGATTTCCTCATGTATTCCTATGTATGAAACATAAGAACTCAGTTGGGATTGTGTACTGTCATCATTAAAATTGAATAAATTTATTATTAACCAATCAAAATTGTTTTAATACAAAGAACAGTTGCGTAGAAATAATAATACAAATGTAATTTCTCCATCATTCATATATTATATTGGTAAATAATATAAACAAGGTATAAAAATATCAAGTGAAAAAGACAGTTAAGATAATTTGGCAAAATGAAGGTTGATATTTTGCATAACATTGTAAATTGGTCAGTGGTATATTAACATAACTCAAAATAATTATGAAGATAACAAGTCTAACAACTATGTTACGGGACAGCTGTTCTTATTTTGAAAATATGTTACAACAACAAAGTTACATTTGTATACTCGTACTTTATACAATTTCACTATTTATTGAACATTCTATTATATTCTCTCGACGTCTCGAAGGCCTTCGACAGGGTCTGGCACGAGAGCCTCTTAAGCAAGCTTCCGGCCTACGGTATAT
>DWJZ01002634.1:0-18961 GCA_018249125.1 Asbolis capucinus
AAATGTATTAAATTAACCGTATCATACATTCGCAAGTAATTCACATATGGTATAGTGCAGCATTTTGACCACCATTCACCACCTCGACCTCGCGGACGAGGTTACGGGCAAAAGCTAGTGTATAATACAATGCAATACTACACACTAATTTAAGGTAAGAAATGAAAAAAAAACCTATACCTTCTCAATAAAACAATTCTCTAACACACAAAATAAATCCGTAACAAGCTTTAAATAAGATCTCTTTCACAATGAACAGCCAATTGAACGAGGGTATCCTTTGCACTTATGTCAATGACCTGCAAATCTCAAGTTCTCTTCCAGGACTATAAAAATATACAAACGAAAATATTTTTCAAATGCGTTGTCTTCATACCTGAACAAAATAACTTTAGTATTGGAAATCTCAATAGCGGGCAAATTAGATTATTCTTCATAACTCCTTACAAGAGCTTAGATTGACTTCACGGGGACTCTCTAAATGTACAAAATATTTTCAACCCGTAAGGTTTTAGAAACAAAGAATTGTTCAGCCTTTTTTTTAAAGATTCATTTATCTTTGCCTTTGACTTAGAATTACGTCTATTTTGACTACGGCCGGCCAGATGGACTATGACATGTCCCCATCACATTCTGAGTGGAGACCCGAGTGAAAGAGTTATGGCTTCTAATAATGATTATATCTTTTTGCCGAATACTTCATATTTGGTTATTACTTTTGTTTTTCCAGTGCCTAACCTTAAACCTTTTCAAAAACGCGGTAGACTCGAAAGTACGCTTATAAGTGTTTCATAACCTTCATGAATAAAAGTAATTTAAGTGTGATACCAACCTTGCCTGCAAAGCTAAGGCTCTCGGGCTCATTTCGCCGCTAGCAAGCCTTTATGTGACAGATGGAAGTTTGCTCTCGGGCGTCAAGCATCTGTTAATCATAGTATAGAAATAAGAGCATGTTACCTAAAAAAGTTGGTTACCACTTGCGACGGTGACGGAAAACATCGTGAGGAAACCTGCACCGCTGGAAATGTTCCACTAATCCACACTGGGCCAGCGTAGTAGACAATGGCCTATACCCCTCGCATTGTAAAAAGAAACCTGAACCTAACATCGGTACAGACGAATTTCAATGATGACCTAAAATACCTTCTCTTATTACAAAGTTAAAACAGTACTTCTTTTAGAAACAACAAAAGCAAGTACTTTAAAATATGCGTCCCGTAACCTTTTAAGGTAAATTCTGTTAGCATTAGCTACTACGCAGCATCTAAAGCTTTATTTGAAGGAAACGGGCTAAGGCAAAGTGCACTGGTGCAGAGTAAATTAAATCAACACCGCCTTATATAATCCTCCCTTGCTCTTAATTTTAATATCTATTTAAAAGGGGTAAGTTTTAAACTATTTACATTTTAAGGGTGCTATTTATGTTACATGAAAAACGTAAATTCTTGGTGTTTACTGGGTTGAAAAGCGGTGATAGACTAGTTGTTGAGAATTCGACCTCCTATTCGGGGGACCGGGTTCGAATCTCAGGGCGCGCACTTCTGACTTTTTAAGCATTTAAATGCAACTCGCTATAACGGTGAAAGATAAAAGGTGTGTGAATCCGCACTTGTCCAGGGGGTGGACTATGACCTTAACTTTCTCATTCAGAGAAGAAACCCGTGCTCAATAGTGGGCCGTGATGCGTTGAGATGATGATGACTGGGTTGAGGACCATTGATCAACTACACCCTGTATACATATCTTTGGAGTGTACGTGGACGACTCTGACCCTAATGTGTCAACAGAAGATATTTGGCATAGCATGGTTTTATGCATGGGCCACTTTGGCCCTAAAGAGTCAACAAGAGAATTATCTCTCGTTGCCATTGTAGTTGTTGTATGCCAATTGTGGCATGGCGTAGTTTTGTTCATGGGCAACTTTAACGATTGTGGGTCAACCAGAGAAGTTTGGCATAGCATGATTTACCATCACACTTGTCTGTTTCTTTCTCGACTTTTATTATTACGGGAGATACATTTTAGTATCCCCGATTTCAATGCAGTGGTGAGCTAGTTGTAGACTTGTAAGACAATCAACCTGTTAAAATAATAAATGACTGATACTTTTGTTAAAAATATAATATATTTTCAGTATGAACTACTGAACCACTTCCTTATCATGTAAATATGTATACCAAACAACAGCTTTCTAAAACTAAGACTGTGTTATTGAGTAAGGATTGACGTACGAACTTGCGTACGACGGACATAGCGAAACTTTTCTGAATTTTTAAAGAAGCGTTAAAAAGCAAATTTTAAAAGGTCTCCGCACACAGAACTCTCATACAAATTTTCATATTTCTGTCGCTGCGTTACCAGTCAATAATACTTACGAATTTATAAACTACGCAACTGTGATTATACCCAAGTAGTCATAAAATCCTATTCAAACCTAAATGTGAGGCTGTAGATGCGAAACTATGAATATTTGAACATGATCTCATCAATATTCCATTTTAGTAGGACCAAGTGGACTGTGACAAAGATTTGTTTATTTAATCCTTTCACGCAAAACAATGGTAACATCAACGTATCGTTCATATTTTATCGTGTTATTTTATTATGATATATGTGGTTTGAGAGCCAGTTCTCTTTTTCTCCCCATCTTTCATTCATCTTCCTCATTCTTCTTCTGTTTCCCTGAATATGGCATATTGTTAGTAAATATGGAGTCAGCCGCTGTCGTTGCTCTTGTTGCCAGTTGCTGTGGCAATGTAACGCTTCCCTTACTTCTTTCTCTTCCCTGAATGCATATTACTTCCTTCCTCGCAAGCAACGCATTGGTAGCACCCAGTCTGGTGCTATTAATGGCCATGAGCAGCGCTGATCATTTCCTGTCAGATGACCTGTCTTCTGATTTGCCTGCTTATCACAAAAATATGGTAAACAAAGCCAAGTTGTTTAGTATCCAGTGGAATCTGTTATAGTCGTACTAGCCCACAGTTCCGTTTGCCGATATAACTTGCATTCAATTACGTATGTTTATATACATATGTATTCTTCCATCTCTCCAAAGCAAATGTTGAAGACTTGCTAAGCAGTCACCCATCCTGATACATAAATTATGATACTTAAAATACAAAAAGTATCAAAACACTTAACAAGGTTTATTAAAATGTTCAAAAACACAAGCTTCCATCATACATACTTAATACAAATAAATACACAAAATTTCACAACTCTATTGTTAACCGTTGAGGAGTATCCTTGTCTAGGGCCAGTCCTGAACGTAGTATCAGGTCATGCTTATTATAAAAATGCATTGTCATCAGAATGGAAGGTGTATGCAAAATTTCAGCTTAGTACTGTAAGAGGAAGTAATAAAGCTTGCAAGATTTGGCCCGGACACTTAACAAACATATACTAACATACTAATATATATTGTCCACCAATTCGCACTTGGCCAGCGTGGTGGACTATGGCCTGTACCCCTCACATTACGAGTGGAGATCCAAGCCCAGTAGTGGGCCATTTATTAACTACAATCATGACTGATATACAAACATATAGACAGACCGATTGGTCTAGTGGCTAGTGAACCTGACTATTACACCGGAAGTCGTGGGTTCGATTCACACCCATGTCAAACTTTTTTGTGATGAGCAGGAATGTGTGTTCTGCGTGTCTGGGTGTGTAATAGAAATATCTATTTAAGTACGTATTTAAAAATATATATGTATGTATGTTTATCAGTTATCTGATCACCATAGCACAAGCTAACGCTTAGTTTGGGGTCAGATGGCCGTGTGTGAGTTGTCCAAAGATATTCATATTATATACAGCAAGTTAAATAAAAGCCTATAAAAATATTCGCCACTTACCCAAAATTCTCAGTCTTCTGATAAGCTGTTTTCTTAGCATTCGGTAAATTTCTTAAGTCGATGCGTCTTTTGTACGAGCTGTTGAATACGTTTTCGGATTAATATATCGTTCAACGATCCATCCTTTTGCAAGTATATTGCACTATCGCGGCCATTTTTTCGAACACCAACTTATAGTATCTTAAAACCTAAGTACATTACAAAGGCAATTTAGAATTGAACTGGGCTAAAACGCTTTCTTCATCGTATCATTGAATTGTGAAATGTACATAATAACTATTCCTGTTTTATCTTAATGTGATAATGTGGGAAAAAATTTAAGAAATTTTCGTATGGTTTTTGACATGGAGAAATTTGTGACGAAATTTTAAAATAGGTTTGGTAAGGTTTTTAAAGTATTTATTGTATATGTCATTAGTATTTTTGTGAATGATATGGGTTTTTAAAAGAGTACCGGAAGTTTTTTTCCGCCGGCTTTTTTCCCTTCCGGCCTACACTAGCGTACATAGTCCTAAGTTTGTATTATCTATAAAGCCGACGACAGGTAGGTATTGTCTGTCAAGACTGTAAGGCTTATCAAAGAATTTCTTTAATTATTCTTTTACGTTGTTAATAATTTATAACTTATGTAAGGACTTTGTATTGTAAAATTTTGACTTTCGTTAAGTGAGCTTTCGGTTCCTACGACGAAATAAAAAAAAATCATTTCATATCATTTCGATAATTATTTTCAATTAAATCAACTCATTTTCTGATCAAAGTGCGGTGACGGTAGAAGAGCATGGTTCAGCTTCTACCATCCTGAAGATTCGATAGAAAAATATGGGTTTTTTTTTATATGCAATGACACCACCTGACGGTAAGTGTTGACCTAGTCTTTGATGGTAACTAAACTAACTAACTTAATAAAAGCCATATTTACTCTTGACTCGAAGACATTTACGTTATAATCAAACGGGAATACCGACGCGGGCAACGATTACATATTGCCTTATCTGATTCACAGAGAACCGAGCGTTATTTTTCACGTCACATTAGGTACCTTTCAATATTCGAAAATTGGCCAATTTGACTGCATCCTGAATTTTATGTTTGAATATTTGAACCAAACAATTTTGAACGGCAAAATTGTGCTTAATAATTTTCAGTATACAGTGGAAATGCACGAATCAAATAATTTGCTTTAAGCTTAATTTCTTTATTTTGAAAACAGAAAAGAAATGAAGTACATTATTGAAGGAACCGAGTTCAAAACTGATACCAATGTTGAGGGACCAGCAACGAACTCCACGACAGCTAACAGGAGAAGAAAGACTAGAAGATGGGAACCATAAAGAGGAATTCATACATCATCACCATCATTGCAACCTATGCCACTACTGGGCTCGGGTATCCACTCATATTGTGAAGGGTACGCTAAAGTCCACCACGCTGGCCAAGTGGAGATTAGTGGACTCCACATAGCTTTCAGAACTTTATGGAGAACTCTGAAGAGAGAGAACTCAGGTTTCCTCACGATGTTTTCTGCAGTGCAGCAGGTAATAATTTGAAAATTAGTGGTACATATATCTCTGAAATCATCGTATCACATAAGATCACTTGTTTTTTCGCTCGCTGCCTGATGCTGTACACTTTTGGCGTGTAAACTAACGTGAATACTAATTAAATTGCACTATTTCCGACATGTAATACGAATTTGCGATCTACGAGCAATTATGGCAAAATTTCCAAGATTGAAGTCTCGCAGGACGCACGTCCCAAGACAAGCAAACAAGAAATTAAAAGGTGTAATTGTACCCATGTTTAGTTACAGTAATATTTATAGCGGTCAATAAAATTGAGCGTATAAAGTACCAGAAACGTTTGTTCAAATTTAATCGTGACATCGGTCGCAAGCTCATTTGCAATGTAAATTTTCTGTCTCATTCAGTAGCATAGCTATTAAACCTAGCAGATCTGTAGAATCCCAGGCGGAATACTGAGAAACTACCGTCGTAATTCCAGGATTATATTGACAAAACGCATAACACTAACACACACATACACACACACACACTGCTACATACACACAGTTATATTACAATAGACAATATATACACAGAATATTTTAGGGATTACCGCGGGATTGGGTGTGGATTTTAAATCCGTAATAGATTTTAAGGTATCTTAATAAGAATTAATGAATATTGTGTATGTAATCTTCTGAGTTTCGTTAAGTGTCCGATGTTCCTATGATGAAATAAAATATTTTGACTTTGACACTTACACAGCTTGCACTAGGTCTCCCTGGGTGGAAAGCATCCAAAATACAAGTGTCACGCAGGACCGTAGAACAAATATTTATCCGTCATAGATCCAGCTAAATGTAGCTTGAGAAAAATCTCTTTTCTGTTAGCTTTCTCACTAAATGCAAATTCAATATGTACGGGAATGTTTTTGATACGTAAAACTAAAGACCAATAATACATTCAACTAAACTAATATTTAAAAAAAAAGCTACTACTAAATTATTTTTTTCTAATACTTTCACCGTTATAGCAAGTGACATGTAAATGCTTAAAACGCATATATCTCCCAAAAGTCAGAAGCGCGCGCCCTGGCCTTCGAACCCGGTACATTAGATACTACATCCATAATGCAACATACATATATGTATGTTGTTCATTTTCTACGTTCATTTTATATAATATTCCATATGTTGAAGACGTAATTAACTTTGGTTATATGTATAGTTGTAACATTAGCATTCCACACATTCATTATGTACATAATAGGAATGAAATTTAATTAAATCGTGGTATTTGCTTCCTTAATATCTATCTACAACGATAAAATGGTTGCTTGAATCATTTCTTTGTACAGAATGTAAATGAACTGCATGCTACGGGGCGAACAGCGTCTTGGAATATGCTCTAAGGTAGGGGTCTGTAACCCACGGTCCGCGGTCCACATGCAACCCCATAGGTAATTGTAGTGCGACACACCCAGACCCTTACACATCGCAATTTAGCTTTGCTATACGAAATGTAGCCCGCACCGATATGCTTACAACATTAGTGGCCCTAAAATAAGAAAAAGTTGCCGACCCGTGATCTAGGCTGCTCGGAAGATGCCTGTGCTCAGTAAACAATTAATGGGAAAGCCATCGAACTTAAATGGACTTGCACGTTGCTATTTGGTTTAGAAACATGGTAACTGACTTATGGAGTACCGGTTAGTTTCCAATTCGTTAGTTTAGTTCAAAGTCTGAGTAAATACTTGCCGTAATTAATTAACGTGTAGAGAGGTCATTAATATTGCCTTTACGTGAAATTCACGTCAATACATTGTTTCCTGTTACACTTCCATTTTGGATAATACTCGTTACCAGAAACTAAAGTTGCCTCAAGCCTATATTGCGGTCAATCATGATGGGACGGTGTTTTGGGTTAGGAAGCGATAGTCTGGTGGCGTGGATAATTTCGAAGTAATCGGGTGAGTTAAGCAAGAACGGATGGTAGGAGTCAGCGCTAGAAGTCCAAAAAGAAGTACTGACCACAGACTAAGTGGCAGAAAACTTCCGACGGACCGATACCATTCTCTGTGGCTCAGGCCGCGTAAAATGGCGGCAGCCTGTCCATGATACTTTCTGAGAATTTATATAGAACTGTCAGAAGTCCACACCATATTTTCCTTCACAGTAGCAAGTGATAATCAACTTATGATACTTATATAAATTTGAAGAAGGTGTGAGCTGCAGGATTTGAACCCAGGTCCGCCCTTTCGACAGACCAATGTTCGAACCACCAGGCTATATCTGTCACCACAGTTTGCCCAAATAACATAAATACAGTGTATCCTGTACAAAATCAAACAATAGCTATAAAATAATCAAAACGGTGGAGCATTTCCCTAATCGCCGTACGGAAAACCAAAAAGAGGGTAAAAGCCCTTAAATCTGGGACACAACAAATTTTTCGAGTCCCATTGTGTTGTAAAAATAGGTGTTGAGATACGAGCCTGGCAGTAAGCGCGGCCATTTTGGTTAACGAGCAGGGACTTTCTTGCTACAATGGCAACACCGTATGGACATATGTGTATACTTTTGCTATTAAGATATCCTAGGGAATACTTGTACGTACCGGTATGTACAGTACTTGTACCGCGTTCCGATATTAGCAGTGATAGCATAGAGATTTGAACATTGGTCTTTTAAACAAGAGGTCCTGGGTTCGAATTATGTGCGCTCTAATTTTCAAAGTTATTTGCGAATCAGTCAATTATCAGTTGCTACGCTGAAGGACAACATCGTGAAGAAACATGCACTAACGAGAGTTCTCCATAGGAATCTTGAAGGTGTGTGAAGTCCACCAATCAAATATGGGTTGCAATGATGACCGTGTACCGTAGACTGGAATATGTTGCTCGCGTCGGTGTTCCCGTTCGATTACAATGTAAATGTCTTCAAGTCTAGATTGAATAGGTTTCTAAGTTCGTTTGCCTTACTATCGAAGACTGCATACCCACTTACATCAAATGGGATCGTAGTCAGGCGCTAACCTATTTAACATAAAAAATATATATGAATAATGTTAGTTGTTGTGAAGTTGAATTTAGAATAAGTCTTATCTTTATATTATAAATGTCAACAATGATAGGAGATAAGAAAAGTGGGATGGATGGATGTTAAATGGAGGTTGGTTGGATGTTTATTGCTCTTTTACTGAACGAATCTGAAAAACACTAAGCATACACTCTTCGTGTGGATTAAACCGCAGATGGAATTAAATTTCTTCATAAAAAAGGAATTGAGAATAACATTCAAATAATTCCGGTCAAGTGCGTTTAAGTAATTCACACAAACGGTTCCATACCATCTTGAGGTATTCCTCCGACAAAATACGTTTTTGTGAGGAAATTCTCCTAAGTGTGTAAGTTATTTTATTTTAAATATATTTTAATATTTTCTAAAGGCAAGATGAATTCTATAAAAAGTCAAAATTTTATTGAACTTGGGATAGAACTTGAGGGAAAACAGACTACTTTTTGGGAATAAAAATCCTTCATTGTCGAAAATATAAGCCCCAAAAAATTATATTCATGCACTAGTTATGATGTTAATTTGACAGGCAGGTTGGTCTAGTGGTTAGTGAACCCGACTCCTACACCGAAGGTCGTGGGTTCATTTCCCACCCAGGTCAAACTTTTCTGTGATGAACAGGAATGTTTGTCCTGTGTGTCTGGATGTAAATATCTATATAAGTAAGTATTTAAAAATATATATGTATGTTTATCAGTTGTCTGATGAACATAGAACAAGCTAACGCTTAGTTTGGGGTAAACCCGTGTGTGATGTCCTGAGATATTTATTTATTATACCTGTCGTTATAATCTACATATGTATATGTAAGCGATATAACAACATTGTGTCACGGTATTATAAAAACGCTCCCGAAAACGAAGTTTGATGATCTTGCTAATGATGTAAACTTTTCATCAAATATATAAAAAAAATACTCAAAGGATAATTTCATAAAAAGAAGATTAACTTCTATAGATGAGAATATTGTTTAAAAACAGAAAACCTTCGCTCCTGCACAATGTATTTTTTTTTCTTTACAATACACATATTTGATGCTAGTGGAACAGTGTTGTCAACACATAGACATTATAAGGAACTTGTTATAATATCAGAAATTAAAATCAGACATCGCCGCGTTCCCGGCTTGTATAGCACGAAGTGTTTTTCTGCTAGTACGAATTAAAAACTTGACCTCGATTCGATAATAAAAATCGATTAGTTGAATACAGACTGCTTCGTTTCGCCTCGGAAACAGCAGTTGCCAGAAAATGTAATTATTACATTACTGTATTAGACATTATATGGTAAATAGGATGTAGTCGTAAATATTGTTGTCCTTTACAAAACTGTAGTAAACTGTAACTGTACAAACCTGGACTGGAATAAGTTGCCGCGTCGATGTTTTCGTTCGATTACAATGTAGCTTCAAGTGAATAGCGAATAGACCGCATCGCTGCTCACCATCAGGATTGCGGTCAAGCACTAATTTATAGAAGGTAAAAAAAACATCACTTTGGCCTATTTTCAATAATTTCCGCAGCGTATGCGATAGAAGGATTTTTTTGTTTGTTTTTTACACGTTAAGTTACATTATGGAAATTTTCATACGGAGCATTATAACGTTTTGGAAAATAATTTGTATATTTTTTTTTCAAATCAGCCCAGCAGTTTCGGAGCCTATTCACTTCAAACAAACAGACAAATTATTTCCTCTTTACAATATTACTATAAACTAAACTCAATTTTAAACCTTGCCACTCGCTGTCACCTAACACCAAGCTACGACCCTGACGTCACACAAGATTACTGCGGAACATTACCCTTACTTTGAAACCGTTACGTTTTAACTTTGAGTCGTCTCTCTCTTAGGCACAATCTTCAAATAACGGAAAAAACGATGAACTTGAACGCGCACAAAACGCTAAGACCAATACATTTATGCATGCAGCACTCTGGTCCGCCTGTGGTTTCGACCGTGTGGTATATTGAAAAGACTATAATCTATCCGTGCACCAAATTTCATTCAAATCTGTCCAGTAGTTATTGCGTGAAGTTAACAAACGACCCGCCTCACAAACTTTCGCTTTTGTAATATTAGCAAGTAACTCAATTACGTACGAGTAACTCGTACTTGCCCATTTATAAATTTTCGCACACAAATTCTAATTGCTCCAATCGTGGTGTGCTCAGGCCTGAGAAGAGACCCGTGCTCAGTAGTGGGACATTTATAAGTTAAAGCCAACTCAATTACGTAACTCATACTAACCCATTTATAAATTTTCGATGAATAATCACTTTTTTGCACTGTTTTAGGAAACGCAATTTTAATTTTTAACTTATAAATAATCTATTGCTTGACTACGATCCCACCTCATAGTATTTGGCGATAATTTTTTTCCATCCTGTGTGAACAGTGCCTTAGAATTGTTATTCAAATTTTTACATTCATTCGACTCTAGTGTTTTGCTCGTTTGGCGTTAAAATAACAGTATAACATAACGGTAATGTTATTGTTATAACTGATGTAATGGGAGATAACTGTATAATGATAACATTAATGGTATTTACGTTTTGAATTTGAGAGTTTTGTGTCAATATTGTTTACGATATTATCGATAAAGTTGATTAGAATGTGAGAGTTACATTTTTTATATTTTTTTAACTTTTTAACGGGTTACTCACAATTAATATTATTTATACCGATATTTCAACCCAGTTGCATGGGTCATGGTCACGGCAAAACTGCGGTGGCGGGGTGAAACTCTATTCAGCTGACATTTGACTGACGTTAGTCTTTCCAACGGCAGGTCGTGGGTTTGAACCCTGCGCGCATCTTCAATCCTCAAAGTCATGTGCGTTCAGACGTTATCAGGTGCTACGGTGAAGGAAAACATGGTGAGGAAATTTGCACTACTGAGAGTTCTCCAGAAAGTTCACGAGGGTGTGTGAAGTCTACCAATCCGGAATGGCAGCGTGGTAGACCAGGCCTGTACCTCACGCATTGCGAGTGGACGTCCGAGCCCAGTCGTTTGACTATAACAATTGGCGACCAGCGTTTATGAACCGAAATTGACATGCCTTCCAAAGCCCGGAAGCGTTTTTAAAAGAGTTATAAAAGTCCAATAGCTGGTACCGATTTATTTTCTGTTGCTTAACTGGCCCAGTCACTCACAGCACAGATGAGCTACTTGGCTATGAATAGATTACACCGTTTCTTTTACCTATAAGAAAAAAAGCTTTTGCATTCAGTATGTGTTACGAAGAATGGAAATAGCGAAATTATCTACACAAATAAATGAAATTGGAGTGTCGGTTTGTAATATTAAAATAACTGTTTTTTACTAAATGCATAAGTATATATAAATATAGATACATATTATATCAAAATATATATTTTTTTAATGTGTTTGTGCCTCTAATTATGTATGTAATTAGAAGTAATTGAAACCACTTTTATTTGATAATTATAAAACATTACTTATCGTAAAAACAATGAACAATAACTTTTTTGTTACATTCAACGGACAGTCGCACACACAGCTCAGATAAATGTATTTAGGTAGAATTTTGAAGAGCGAGCAGAGTGCATCGGAAGCATCTCCCACACACATTCACTCTGATGCTCGAGATGGAAATATTTACATAAAAAACCTTTTAGCGCTTGCCAAGAATGCTTATAAACTTAATGTCGCCTAATGCCTTCTGTAATGTTAGCTAGTAGGAATAGATATAGAATCTGGAATCACAACAAGGACGGCGACTTTAATAGTGGCTATTACCCGCGGCTACCATCTCGTTACTTTTCCAATCTTATTTCTTCCGCAGGTCGATATATCATAAGGGCGAGATCATTTATTTATTTCTTTTTAAGTACATACGTACAGAATTTCATAATTTTATTATTGACAATACCCAACTTCCATGCAAAATTTCATAATCTATTTCAAGGATTATTCGCGCTAAAAGTCACTAAAGTTCTATAACGTAACATTTCTGTGCCATTTTCATCTAAATTAGATCAATTGTGTTGGCGTGAAAGCGTTGTAGACAGACAAACAAACATGTAGTCAGATAAATAGCCAGATAGAATTACTTTCATATTTTTAATATTAGTAAGCATGACTAAAAACTCGAAGTAAGGATACCCGAAGATGCAACGAAAATGGTATAGTGCTTTGTATAAGTTACTCGTATATGAAAAATATGCCATTACGAAGTCATTCAAAATCATTGTCCATCGAACAATGACTACATACATTTATCACAATTCATTAATCGCTTTCACATTGTTTCGAACATCGAATATACTCGTCACCGATCGAATAAGATCGAACAATGGTCATTGAACGACAAATATACGAGATATTATAATGAAACGATTGTTACGTGTAGTAATAAATACTTTGCTATGGGCACACTACTATTGATGAATTTTGCACACTTTTGAGATCTTTATGAATAACTCCCAGGAGTGCAGGTTTCTTCACAATGCTTTACTTCACCGCAGCACGTTCTGATACGCACATAACTTTTGAAGTTAGAGGCGCGTGCCGCAGGATTTGAACCTAAGACCCCCTTTCAAGAGACGAACGCTCCAACCACTAAGCTATAACTACGTAAGATCATATTTACATACAAAGTACTGTGAGTAATAGTAACTACAAAGTACAGAACACAACAAAACCCTCCGCTAAGTAAAAACTTAACCCGCAAGTAACGCATACCCCACATCTCCCAGAAATATGTTGTACATAAATTTCCGTAAACTCTTCCCGCGAACAAACATTTTTAACTCCGAGTTACATCGTAATGTATGTAAGGGCCGCAGGTGACGGCGCGGAGGGTCGAAAAAAGTATTTTTCGTCCCTTAGGGCTATCTTTCAACAAGCTTTTTATCGTGTTCAGATTTAAGCTGGAGCGACCCATGATAAGAGCTTCGAGCTTTCCGCGCAACTTTTGGGATCTGTCAACCTATGAGGATTTAGAGCCGTTTTGACTTTTGATATCGCGGTTGGTCAGTTAAAGTCATGTTCAACATTTTCTTTTGATGCTGTGATGGTTTTGTTACAATAATAATGTTGTGTGTGGAATATTTGATGAAATAATGTTAGAATGGGTGGAATAAATGAATATATTTAAAATTTCTAATAAATGTATAAAAATGTGGTTTGACAGGCCAGTTGATCTACTGGTTAGTGAACCTGACTGCTACACCGAAGGCCGTGGGTGCGATTCTCACCCAGGTCAAACTTTTGTGTGATAAGCAGGAATGTTTGTTCTGTGCGTCTGGGTGTAAATATCTATATAAGTATGTATTTAAAATATATACATATATGTATGTTTATTAGTTGTCTGATCACATAGTACAAGCCAATGCTTAGTTTTGAGTCAAATGTCCGTGTGTGAGTTGTCCAAAGATATTTTTTAACTACAGTTTTAGGTTAGTGTGTAGAATGTATACTATCTATAGAATCTATACTATAGGTCTATCTGTTTATATAACCTTTATTTAGCTTGCAGTGTATGTTAGTACATTTGTATATTGGGTCTCTCCAAGTCAAATCTTGCAAGCTTAATGAGACCCACTTCCCCACACTACGGAGCGGAAATTTTGCATAAAGATTTCATCCTGATGACAATAGCTTTTAATGACAAGCATGACCTGATACTACGTTCAGGATTTACTCCAGACAAGGGAACTCCTCAACGATTAACAGTAAAGTTATAAAATTTTGTGTTTCTTTGTATTATAGATCTATAATTAAAGTTTCATTTTTATTTTTGTTTAATACATCTTGTCAGAATCTATACTATAGATTATAACCAAATAGGGTTTGCCTAACTGGTAGCAGAGCAAACTCATAATATTTGGGAAAAGTATTTGGCGTCAAATCAAACACGCAAAAATTTAATGTAATTTAGGAAATATACATTCTAGTAATTTGATGAATTTGGAAGTTACTGTAGCTATACAAAAAGCATTTCAAATTCATCAGAAGTTTCATTTTGTCCGCTTCAATTCTAAGTCTTCTTTTAGCTTTAAAAATCCAAGTGAAATTAGCTAAGTAGGCGACTACCCTAAGTGCCGACTTTGTGCTTAGCCAACACTTAAAGCTCGAGCCAGATAGCACAAAGCTTTGATGTGTAACGAAGCTAGCTCCAGCCTGAGAAAATAGCTACGAAACTCGGTACTTAAACTCTCATATTCGTTGTAATGAAAACATCGTGGGACGTTTATTGTGGATGTGTAAGACAGTGTTGATTTTCTGGTACTTGTGTAAGTTGTGTGTGTGTTACTTGGTAACCTGGTAATTGTATAGGTCGCGTGTGTGTGATTGTTTGTGTGTCAGATTACAAGTGTATTAAATTTAATGTTTCTATGACACTAACAACTTTCTTTAGTCGTACAGTCTTGACAGAGTGGTCGTGGCGTTACGTGATCACTGTACAATGGAACTTCTTGAGACAGACATGAGCAATCTGTCCATCGTGTATCTTCTAAGTCACTTTCCTTCTGTGATCTAGGATTACTAGACGTTGCGGATAATGTGTCTACTAACAAAACACCAGTCCCCATTTCAAGTGAGCTGGTGTGCCAAACATATTTTTGTGAGCCGACATCTTGTTGTATTATTGATCGAAGATTTGTATATTAGTTTGTTATAGGTCAAATCTTACAAGCTTAATTAGACCTACTTCCTCTTACACTACGGAGTTGAAATGTTTCATAATTATTTCATTCTGATGACAATGCATTTTTATGATAAGTTTGACCTGATACTACGTTCAGGATTAGCTCCAGACAAGGAAACTCCTCAGCGGTTAACAACACAGGTATAAAATGTTCTGTGTTTCTTTGTATAAAGACTCTATAAAATATAGGTTGTGTTTTTAAATATTTTAATAAAAACTTATTTTTTATCTTAACGTGCGCTGTTACGATGAAATTAACAATTTGACTTTGACATAACATGATTATAAATATCACCATAAACTTGGCTTAACTTTGATATTAAAACATTTGCTACAACCTACATATACATCCTTATTCTGTCTTGTTACAATCATGAATGCTTAACGTAACATAAGTAATTCAATAGGTCCTCGTAAATTATGGTCATGTATTCAGACCTCCGGGTACACGGATGTATCTCCGCGAGCTCAGGTAGTCTGGAACAATGTGATATAAGAATAAGTGCTTATATTTCAGGCTATTTCGTCATGCCACTGGTTTAAAAATATTTTTATTATTAAAATTACTTTAATAAAATTAAAATTACTTTAAAAATAAAAATATTTTTCTTATTATTAAAATAAAAAACAAAAATATTTTTCTTATTATTAAAATAAAAAACAAAAATATTTTTCAAATGACATCTATGTATATTTTACGTTAGTCACGTCATAACTTTATGCTCGTTGTGGCAACTTTGATGACTCTTTTTTTCATAAGCTGGTACTTGTTATGTAGTCCCGTTTTTAGCTTCTTTTAACTAGTAGATTTTGACTTATCCCTAATAATTCGTAATTAATTGGCTTCAACTCTATTAATTATAATTTTTTCATAGTATTATTTGTGGAAGTTATTTGAAGTCGGTTGTAAGTGATGTTGGCGAGTTTGTAAAACATGTTTCTGTTATTTTTGGTGATTGCGATTTTGTGGTTAGTAAAAAAATATTTTCTATTATCTGTGGTAAAAGATGTCTTCGATTCGCTCCTTTTTCTGTGAATGAACCGGTGTGCTTACAAGAATTACGCAGTAAAATTGTTTTGACAAGACGGAAGGAAAAGAATAAATTATCTTAACCAGTCAAAATAAAGTACAGGTTAGGTGTTTATTTATTTAAAGTGAAAGTGAAATAATACATACAGAAACCATCCACCACTTATAAAAACTAAATACTTAATTTGTCAGTTTTTTTACCGAAGATAAGTTACCGCTTGACTCCGATTCCACCTGATGGTAAGTGGCGATGAAGACTTCGATGGTAAAGCGCACTAACTTAGAAGCTTAATCACTCTTGACTTGAAGATATTTACATTGTAATCGAACGGGAACACCGACGCGGGCAACTTATAAACAGTGAACATCTTTTTAGTTCACGTTTGTGTCAATACATAATTTAGTACATTGAGGCTGTAAAATAACTCTTGGAGGTTTATGTCACACTATATGACGCATAGCAAAATCTATAGATATTTACTGTTATTTATTCCCCCAGGGGGTCTGTCTGCAGCCCGGGGGCTAATGAAAGCTGATTGCAAGTTGAGTGGCAAAGACTAATAATGACTGATTCCGATAATGAGGCAACTCTGTTGATATCAGACGCAAGAGAGAAGACAAAGAAACCTATTGTTATAAATATTTCTTTTTATACGACCCAATGTTTCAGTTTCCCAAATGGTTTTGTCCAGGTGAGATAAAACAGCGGGTCGCAGATAAGAAATAATTAATAATTAACAAACGTTTTTACATCCTTTGCTTCTCTTTCTAATTCTTATTATTTATTCATATGCAAAGAACGATAGCCTAGTGATGTGTACGTTGGCCACTTAATTGTGTGGTCCTCAGTTTAAATTTTGCGCGCACCTCTGATTTTCAAAGATACGAGTATGTGCGTACAAGAAAATAAATCTTCAATGCTATGGAGAAGGATAATAGTCTCATAGGTTTGTGAATTCCACCATCTGCACTTGGCTGACGTGGTGGTCCAAGGCCTGTACACCTCGAGTTGTGAGTGGCAACAACTCAGTACTGGAACAGATATGGGCTGCAATCGTTCTTAAAAATATAGTTTTTGTCTTGGCAGGCAAAGCGTTTTAGACACACCTGGTGCTGATCATTTCTATGCATTTGCCTGTTTATGACATAAGAAAATCAACTTTTTTACATGCTTTGCCTGATGTAATCTTACTCATAATATAAATGTGAAAGTTTGTGAGGTTGGATGAATTGATATTTGTTACTGCTTCACGCAAAAACTACTAATTTCTCATCACATGAAAAGTTTGTTCTGAATGCGGAGCGAGCCCACGACTTCTGGCTTTGTAGTCAGATTACTCACCACTACGTCAACAGGCCTGTCTTCGATGTATGGACAGCGATCTGTAACTGACAGATTTATCAAACACATCTAAGACTACCGAAATGCTATAGAGTGTTTGCAGACTTCATACATCGTCAGTGCCAATTTTTTTTTTATTAAATAAAGGCTTATAACTAGTCTCAATGCCTACGTTACACCTCGCTCGTATACATCGTTTTTGGGTCATGAATACTTTGTTAACACTCACCGAATTTCCCCATATATCGTAGCCGTGGTAAACTTAAGCGTTACAGACATATTACTAACTTAAGGGAGACACCAGCGCGGATAAATGAACCGACAAATTATTGCGCATAATTTAGCAATAAGGCCTTTGTAAGTTAAATGGTGGTCTATATTAATACCTAGGAATTTTATGTTGTCTACTCCTTCTATTATTTAGCTCCCATGTTGCACGTTTAAGTATAGTTTTGCTGTTACTCTGTTACCAAATTGAACGTATTTTATTTTGTTTATTATTATTATTTTCTTTAAGCTATACTATTTTGACAATCGTATGATTCATTAGATTATTATAATTGTCAATAAAATTATTATGTACTTGGAAATGTTAATTACTAATTGCTGTCTTTTGTACAATAGTCGGTTTTTTTAAAACTTTATTTAGACAATCTGAGCATTTTCATTTTGTTTGTTGATTTTTCGACATTATTTGATATTGTTTGGTAGCAACTAACGCACAATCTAAGTCCATGGTTAATTTGCAGTTGTTGCATTTCAAATTTAATTTATTTGTCACGGAAGATTTACATTTCTTACACGCGACAGGTGGTTTGATTTTGTAATTCATAGTTGACATAGTTCTAATATGGATTAGCTGAATGTCGTAGCGACCTCTATCTAATGTGTAATCACTTACGATTATTTTCATTATAATATTTTAGAAGACAGCTATTACAATTATCGGAAGATGGCGCTAGGTATGTCAGATCTAACATTGTTGTTGATAATGAGTAATGACTTTTACTAGGTAGTATGTCTGGTGTTCATTAGATGGCACTAGCTCCACAGTGTATTACTTTACTGTATCAAACGGTCAGTTACGAAATTATTTGTTATTTATTTCAATTCACGCCTAAATAACGCTTATGCACTACTCGTATACGTGGTATATATGTATGGTAATTACTCTAAGTGCTCTTCGTTCTAATAATATCACTGTATATGAATCGTACATCCTTTCCACACGGTAAGAACCGCTGACACCGAGCTTTATCGTTCTCCCGGCGACGGAGAATACGACAATGCCGAGTCTGCAGTTACTTCGCCAATTTAGGCCCCAATCACGTTATTACTATTTAACACACTGTTTTAATTTTAGAAGATGTTATTCAAATTACTTTACACGACACATAAAGTACTGAGATTATTGTTTTATTCATTTTTCACTTCAATTAGTTCTAGGTACACAGATCAAGTTTCCAATATTT
>DWJZ01002635.1:0-18960 GCA_018249125.1 Asbolis capucinus
AAATAAATAAATATCTTTGGACAACTCACACACGGCCATCTGACCCCAAACTAAGCGTTAGCTTGTGCTATGGTAATGTGCTATGGTGGTGGTATGCTAAACATACATATATACTTTTAAATATATACCTTAAATAGATATTTCTATTACACACTATTATTATTAACATTCCTGCTCTTCACAGAAAAGTTTGACCTGGGTGGGAATCGAACCCACGACCTGTGGTGTAGTAGTCAGGTCCACTAACCACTAGACCAACCGGCCTGTCAATGTGTGTGGATGTGAAAGCGCAAAAAACAGACACATGTAACTATTTACGCATTTGTAACAGTAGTGTTTGCCCACGGCTTTACTTGTGTGGTGTATTGACAAAAAGTAGTGTTCCTTATTCGTCATCATAATCTATCCCTATGCTTAATTTTATTCTAATCTGTTTTATAGTTTTTGCGTGAAGGAGTAACAAACATCCATTCTCATAATCTTTTGCTTTTATAACATTAGTACAAAGTACAAGGATAACTTTCTATATTCAAAATTACGAATAAACTCTATGAATATTCTGATTTAGCACCGTGACGCGCGAGGCCTATTGTGACGTGCCGTGACGAAGGTCTCGGGGCACGTGGGCGTGGCCTTTGCTACCGTAGGCCTCATTAGCATTGGGTTCGAGTCTCGATTTATGTAACGACTTGTGTAAGTTGGTTTTATAGCTAGAACTGGATTGTGATAACAGTTTGGGTTTTGCGCACATAATATCGACACCTTGGTGCAAAAAGTTCGTATAAACCATTTTAACGAAAACGAGTTATGAATGCAGTGTTATTCGGAATTTATCGCTCTTTTGATTGGTGTGTGTGATGGTTTCAGATACACAACAAAAATATATACGACCCAGTAGTAAAGTATGTATATACGACCCAGATGATTTCATCCGAAAATTTTGTTGAAATGTATAAATAGTCTGAGAACTTAGTAATAATGATTTAACAACGACTTACGTCTAGATACGACTTAATAAAATCGAACAACTCAAATAGACATGGGGTTTTTAAACCATTTAAGATAAATCCACGTTAAATTCTAAACGAAGATACTGACAATAAAATAGGATTTTCCATAGCAAAGAGCGTAAAAAATAATCAATCTCATTTAATAGGGTCAATATATTTATAAAAATGAAATAAATATTGACAAAAAAGTTTTTAAAATGTTGTTTCTTGCTTGTCCTGTAAAGTAGAGTTTATGGCTTTTACGACCTTTGTACCCCAAAAAGTAACCTGTATTCCAGACTATAAATTATCTCTGGGCCGATTTTGATTTAGATCCGTTCAGTGGGTCTTGCATAAAGGAGTACCAAATATCTATCCATCCATCCTCACAAACATTCACATTTGATATTAGTAGGATGAGGCAGAATTTTATTCTTTACTTATCATTTACTGTGTCAGGCAAAGTGTGTCTGACAGAGTATGTCTGTCAGGAATAAAAAATAGTTAAATTATTATTTATAGTAATTTCATATTAATTATCGGCTGAATCGTTAATGATTATATAAATCTAAATTTGTATACAGATTCTATAATACTTTAAAATAAGGGCAATTGGTCTAATGTGTTAGAAAATGGCCGTCGATACTATATTTAGGTTGTGTACTGGATGGCTGGAACCGAGCCATCATTGCCTTTAACTCGTCAATGGTCCGCCATTAAACACATATAAGTTCAATTGGTCTAATGTGCTGCCAGAAAATTATCCTGAATGCAGAGTCGAGTAGGTTATATAGTCAATGACTAGAACCAAGCTGTTATAAATATAATATAACATATACATATAGCTGGTAGTAATATAACTAATTCCTTTTAGTATAGCAATGATATCACACAATCCAGTACTCTCTTTAAATTCAGATTTCGTACGAATAGTTACTCTAAGTTAAGAGCTGAAGCGACGAAGGTACTTTTTACAAACTATTCCTGCAGAAGTAATATTATAATACAAATTCAAAACTATTTTATAGTTGTGCCGGCTACCTAAGATATTTTCTACAGATATTTTAGTAAGTTGCAAGCATTAAGAAAAGATAGGTGGCGAGGACAAACTGAAAATAAGTAACGTAAGAACGTAAAACGTACAATACGTTAAGTTGACTGGTTCATCTGTCAAGTGTCATGAGTTTCGCTTCTTTTTTCTAGTCTTGCCGTGACGTGTCGATGAAACCTGCTCGAAATAATGTTATTAATTATAACAATCCTAAGTACCCGTTACGGTTTTAAAATGGTTAGTGTCTGCAATCTATACTAATATTATAAAGAGGAAAGATTTGATAATTCGTTAGTTTGAGGAGAATAGGCTCCGAAACTACTGGGCCGATTTGATAAGTTCTTTTACCATAGAGTCCTGCATTATCCCTGATGAACATAGGCTATAAAATATTTTCAAAAACGTTAGGGGTCCGTATAAGACCTTCTATAACGTAACCCAACGTGCGAAAAAAAATCCTTATATTGCGTATGCTGTGGAAGTTATAAGCAATAGAGCAAAATGATGTACTACAGTTTTATAGAGGACATCAATATATACAAATAAATCTTAGATACACATGTGTAACTGTTAAAGTTATGGCATAATAACTACTTTTTTGTGGTAACTAATTCTTCCGAAGTGAAGCGACGGCAGCAGTAAATATTTAAAATTTTATTTTATTAATATATTGGCTTGCGATAGGAGCCAGTTCCTGGTTAGCTGACAATACATCGATGATGCGTTTGATGTTTCTGATGTGCAGCAATGGTGACTAATTAACATGATGTGGCTCATTTGTCGGCTATTCTCTTAGTATTAATTAAATGTATGCATATATTTTGTTATGGATATTTAAGATAGTTTAACATGGATACATATATGATATTGTAATAATATACACACAAATAACCACATCAGGTACTTCAGATTTCCAATTTTGTAACACATCTTTAGAAATATCATTACATCAAAACTTTTCTTTCGGCATCCTTTGTATTGTATATACAATAATTATATTATTAAAAGTATTTTCTTATTATGGATAAACTCAACTATTGAAACGAATGAAAAAATCTTTCACCACTATATACATATAATAATTTTGGCATTGACAAACCTACAATTATAATATTGCGGAAAATTAAAAGGATATTTCCTGGTAACCATACGATTTCGACGAAAAAGTGGTTGAATGAAAGTACTTTAAAATTTTAAACACTCTTTCTTCAATAAAATACAATATTAAAAAAAAAACATTGCACCCGTGCCTTCTCCCATGGTGGTGCATTGATAAAAAGTAGCCAATATATTATTCTAGAACACAATAAAATTTTATATTAAATTTCATTCATATCCATTCAGCCACGAAAAAAAAATAAACATCCATCTATCCTAAAACCTCACATTTATAAATTAACGCTGATATCTTACACCTTAATTACAAAATCGGTTGTCAGTATTGAGACGGACGGAGTAGCGACAAATCACTCGGCACGTGCCGACGACCGGCCGACAGACCGGTTGGAATGTCGATCGACTGATATCGATATGACGGTACAACCCTACGCGTTATTAGATGCAAGTGTGACAAATACATTTATTAATCGATAGTTTAAGAAGCGTTCTTAGCTCGGCAGCTTGTTTCTATTGTTGGACATCGAAAAGGTTAAGCAACATGGGCCCGGTCGGTAGGATGGGTGACTGCTAGTGGCAAAAATTTATGAGCGCTTTCATGCTTCGGAGGGCACGTAAAGGTCTCGATTGGTTTCATTAGAAGACAATCGTTAAGCCATTACGGAAACCTTCGAGTGGCATAAATTCTTCAGACACTTGTACAAACACGCAATTGTCCAATCCGCTTTGGAGCAGTGTAATGGAGTATGCGCTATTTGATAATAGATCAGTTTTGGTAGGACTTTTCGTCACCGCAATCAAAATTTTTAAACTTACAACGATTATACAATAAAATATCTGAAATGAACATGACATACATAATACACGGTGCTCTACATACACTTTATACTGAATTATAGTTGTAGTTTTCTTAAGAGAAAAGATTTGATTGTTTATTTGTTTGTCTGAGGAAATTGGTCTCAAAACTACTGGGCCGATTTTTTAAATTCTTTAACCAATGGAATTCAACATAATTCCTAATGAACATAGGCGGTAAAACATTTTTAAAGACGTTAGGAATCCATGTAAAAACTTCATTAATGAAACCCAACATGTGATAAAAATAACTAAAAGAGCCTTATATCACGTACGCTGCGGGAATTATAGACAATAGAGAAAAGTGATGTACTACAGTTTTATAGAGGACATCAATATCTTCAAATAAGTGCAGGACACCGTAAGTATAACTGTTATAGTTATGTCATAATAACTACTTTTTACTGGTTACTGGTTTTACCGAAGCGAAGTGAAAGAAAACACACCAATAACTTGAACATTCGCATCAAAGTAATACGTCCGACAGCCAATAGTCTTAACAATAGTAGTCTACCCACACAATTTTGTTTTAAAAACTACCCACACTATCACTTTTATTTTTATTTCTTAAAAATAATGCGTTGTTGCAAACACCAAAATTGATTATAACTAGAAATTGCCCTTGCTTCGCTTTAGAAGTACCAATTATCACAAAAAGTAGTTATTGTGACGTTACTGTAACAGTTAGACATATGGTATAGCAGAGTTATCTGTAGATAAGGACGTCCTCTGTAAAACTGTAGTACATGATGTACTGTCAATCTATTGTCAATAATCTTACCGCAGCATACGCGATATAAGGTTTTGTTTTTACACATTGGGTTATATAATCGACATTTTCACGCCGATCTCTATTTTTTCTCGCATTAAATATAAATTTCATCAGTGATAATGTACGATTCTAATGGTAAAATAACTTTTTAAATCGGTCCAAAAGAGTCGGAGCTTATTCAATTCAAAGAAACAAACAATCAAATCTTTTCTCTTTATAAATATTAGTGTAGATAACGTTACTTCTATCAGAAGCGAGGACAATTTTTACTTACTTTTTTTGATACTGGTACATATGATGTGCTTTTATTGTCTAAAAAATAATAATAATGGTAGTTTTTGAGCTATCGTATTTAAGCGAATTCGATCAAAATTGAACATGCAATCTGACGTTGGTTTTGATTGAAAAATTTCATAGCATGTCATAACATAGCATCTATATTACTCGTATTATTAATATTAAAAAGCTGAAGAATTTGATTGTTTGTTTGCTTGAACATGCTTATCTCAGGAACTACTGGTCCGATTTAAAAAGTTATTTCAGTGTTAGATAGCTCATTTATCGAGGAAAGGTTACATGTCATCACGCTAACACCAATAGAAACGGAACATCAATGAAAATGTTTCAAAATCAGGGTGTTTTTCTTCCGCTGCGTGCGCTGCGTGAACGGTTGAAGTTTCGAAAAAATGTACGATAGAAACGAAGTCGCGGGTTAGCCGAAAGTCACTATTCGACGCGAAGTCGCGGGCGGAAGCAAGTTTTACATATAACAGCATATGTATATAGCTACAAATATTAAGTAAATATCAATGACGAGTTGGAATATTTATTGAGAAACTCCAATCAACTTGCTTATCTGCAAGTTTACATTTGATACCTTTAATAGGCTTTTAGATAAACTTAGGACTAGCATTCCATAGAACCGCCTATCCTTATTAATATAGTTAATTAACTACTTTATTACTGTAAGCATTATATATGGTGTTTCTTGTAAATGAGATAGAAAAATCTGTAAATAAATACGTTTACATAATCCTTACTACGATTTCCTGTGAACCGTGAACAAACATTTATGTGACACTAATTAATGCTACATGCGGAAATATAATCCGTGTCATCTCACTTTGCTTAGGAGTAATAATAATATTATATATACATACTTATAACTACAGTAATCTAGAAAACGTTACATACAATATGAAATTACTTAAATGACCCTGCAATCGTTTTACAATATACATACATAAATTATAAACTTTTTCCTATGACCTGAGAATAAATCTGGTATGATAAATATCCTTAGAATAACCCAGTTGTATAATCTACAATTCTGCCCAATTTCACCAAAATCTGTCAAGTGGTTTCAGAGTTATGATACTAATTTTAACCTATTGTCCCGTCTTATATTAAAGCTATTTCTTAGGATATATATATATGTTATAACCCAACATACTAAATAAAATATCTAACACGAAAGTTATTTATCTATTCGGCTCAGTAGTTCCTACGATAAGCGCGCTTAAACAAACAAAGCTTTTCCGCTTTCAGCTTCTTATAAAGCTCTAATATTTTAAAGGTATTTAGTTTTATAGTATTAGTACAGATCATAATCTTAAAAATTTATTGACTGTTAAAATTACAAATACTTATTACGTCATATAAAATTACAGCTCAAATGATTACAATCGATTCCTTAAAGTTATAGGAAATTACTCGATTGTTTATTTAACTATAAAATTGATAGAGTAAATTTAATCCTTAAAAGCAATATTTAAGTATCGTTTTAGTGTTGTTAAGGAGTCAGGTATTAGAAGTTAATAGTGTTGATTGTTGAAGAATTATTAATAGCGTTAAATAAATGACATTATGATTATTTTATAATAAACAATAATTCTTTGGTTACAATATTGAAGAGAGGAAAGTTATTTTCCTTGTAATTATTTTTTAAAAATGAAAATTATAATTAAAATATATTGCTTAAGCTCAGGTACCAGCAAAATTATTTGTATTCTAATATTGCCATGAAAGCAGATTTTCAGTGTGATGAATAAATTGACTAAAGATACATTAAGAATTGAAGTATTTGATGCGGTTACTATTTGACACCGAAAAAGGAGGAGGTTTCTCAATTCGACCGATATGTATCTACATATGTGTTTATATTGGTCACCGGCAATATTTTCATCTACATATATACCGATTTTGATGATTTTTTTTGTTGGAAAGAAGATATTTCAAATGTGTTTCCATGATAAGGATATCAGGACCTAATGATAGTATCCTACAGATGTCTGCCTCTGACGGGATTCAACTCCAGGGCCATATAAATATTTGAGTTATGCTTTGAAAGACGAAAGAAACTTTGAAATTCATATTCTGAAATAAAACTTCACGTCTTCTGAGTTAAGAATTTTAATTTCTAACCCTCACACTAACAACTAGATAAAAACCAGTTCCAGAAACAGTAATAAACTAAACAGCATCGAATTTCATTGTTGCAGTAAACGCAGTGAAAATAGAACTAATTCAATTGGCCATTTCGCAATAGATTCACCTGCACGTCCATTAAGGCCGGGAGGCGCTAAAGGGCAGAGAGGGCGCCAGTGTCGCGCGACTCGTGCGCAGATCGCGCCAGATAACTGCCGATCGCAGATCGCACCGATAGCGCTAGATAGCCTGCGTTCCCACGATACCATTGCACTGAGCGCGCATTAAAATTACTTTAAACGGAGAATATCGTAAGTTAAAACATGCTTATACCGATTTATTTATTATCTGTAAAATTTAAGGTTATTTTATTTTTATTTGCTAATACTGAAAAGAAATATAACTTGCCAGTTTATCTATCGAATTTAAGGGCCTAAGTTTGCATCCTACACGCAGAATTTTATGTGTGTATTATAAAGTCAGTATCACTTGTTTCGATGAAGGAAACTTGCACTACTAAAACTCTGACGGTGTGGGTAGTTTGGAAGACTTATCAAGCGTTAAGGACAAATATGGGTTAATATAACAATAAAATTTAATCATGGAAGCTAAAAATAGCGCCTTTAAATATATTGTTGTATTTTTTTTATACCAAATTTGGAAATGAATCTTTAAAGAAATTTATTTTTTATTATTATATGTGTATTTTACTTTATTTAATTTAACTACTAGTGTATTTTCACGTAATATTTAGCATTCCAACTCAGTTTTTGAAAGTGTTGAACATTTGATTATTATAGAGCTTGTAACAAAATTATGGTCCAATATCATACATAACTTCGAAGCCTTCTAAAACTGTAACATTAATTGAAAACGAACTTAATAGTTAAAATTTATGGTGATAAAAATAAAACTGACCACAGTATTTTTAAAGAACGAATTAATGCACATTAGGTACAAAAGCTCTTAAAGCTTTTAATAGTAATTTTAAGCAAAACAATTCTCGGTAAGCTCGACCTTGTCCCAAACGAGATCGATATCGCGGCAAAAAGTCGATACGAAACGAATCGCAATCGATCCCAAACAAAACTCCACACTAATTACGAGAATATTAAGCGATGGGAGAGAGCAAGTCGAATCGAATCACGCTCAATCGATGTGTTACTGGTAGACTAATTAAAATGAACGTTTTATGAAATGCCCAGTTACTATAGGATATACTATGTGTAGTTTCGGAGTATAGGTATGGAAAGATATAAAAACAGTTTTTCATAAAATATATTTTGGGTAAAGTTTGTAGACTCGTGTTTAATAATTCAAAAGATGTAGAACAGGAGGTACGTTAAAAATAAGCGTGTGACTTTAATAAAATAAATTATAATATTTGGCTTTAATTAAATAAAATTTAATATCTATTGATGTAATCGTCAATAATCAAAATATCGGAATTATACATTAACTACAACGAAACATCAATAGTACAAAATCAATAAAATCTATTGACTGATAAAAGGCGGCATCGTTTGAAGTTGACCGCTTTCGGCGTTCTTTGATGTCGCAATAATGCGACCAAATTAAGTCAAAGGCGCTAAGTGTGTGACGAATTGAGATATCAAAGTATTTCTTTGCATTTCTGACGGCTGAGTGCCGAGTGGATTGCGATGTTAATGTACAGGATGTTGTTAGGATTGATACACTTTGACCTTTATTTTTATGTAAATTAGATAGTAAAATTTATACGATTTTATAAAATGTAATAGTATATTTTAGGACTATGAAATAAAGGAGGTAGTTATTTCATAACTTTTAAAGCAACGTAGATCTTATATTGTAAGATCTAAACTTTAAATATTAATATTATTTATATGGATCCTATATTTAACTACAGACCTCAATATAAATAAAAAAAAATTATCACTGATACTGCAAGCGATTTTACAATGCTTAAACACTGTAAAGTAAAAAAAATAATTAAAACTTATTTTCTTAACGAAATAATATTAAATCATCCTGTACATCAATGCATTTAATCTTTAGATTAACAGCAAAATGGTCGAAGCCAAAAATGTCATTTACATTGTTCGTTTTAAAACGTTGTAAATGCACTTTAGTGTGGCTTTTAAGACGTCCTTGTCAACAATTAGTGAATTCACTTTTATGTTTAGGTTATTGGCGTAGTTGAATAAAGTTTAATATCATTTCGACACACTTCATTATATCTGTTGATCTGTGACGTGAGCTTATATTTTAGTAATTAACGATTGATTTTATGGATTTAATATAAAAAGATGTAAAAAAGTTTAGTGAAATATTTTTTAGGTTTTATTTCAGAATCTTAAACGGGTATAACACCTTAAATTTAACCATCTTCTTATACGAATAGAGCCTGTTTTGTTTTGAACAAAGATTACAATAGGTCAATAGATGAATCCTTTATCAAAACAACCTCACATTATATTTTATCTTTACATCTTCTACATATTTCATAAACTTGTAACTTATCGCTGTTTGTGAATAGAAGATATTTAGGAGAATTGTCGCTGAGTTTTCAGTAAGAAATCTAGCTCGAAACAATAATTTTTAGATTTATTTATACAATATCTGTGGTTTTAGGCATGCTTATCACAGACACGGCTGATGACTTAAATTAGTATTGAATTTTATTTTCAAATAATACATTCTAACAAGTTTGGAATTGGAACATACGTAATTTTTACAAGCTTTTATGTTTGATGTATTTCTTTCTTAAGTGTCCGGGTCAATTCTTGCAAGCTTAATCAGAATCACTTCCTCTAACACTACGTGGCTGAAATTTTGCATAAACATTCCGCCCTGATGACATTGCATTTTTATGATAAACAGGAATTGATACTACGTTCTGGATTGGCTCCACACAAGAGAACCCCTTAAAAAATTAACGATACAGTTATGAAATTGTATGTATGTGTTTCTTCATATAAGGGCACTGTAATTAAACTTGTGTTATTAAATATTGTAATAAAACTTGTTTTAATTTTAATCTGATAGAAAATATGAAAAAAAACCAAATCGATATTGTGTCAATTTAAAAACTCCCGTCTACGGCCCTTCGTTACAACGAAGCGAATGGGGCGGTGACTAGTATAAAATAATTTTAATGCGCGCTCAGTGCAATGGTGTCTTGGAACGCAGGATATCTATTGGTATCTAGCACTATCGGTGCGATCTGCGATCGGCAGTTATCTGGCGCAATCTGCGCACGAGTCGCGCGACACTGGCGCCCTGTCTGCCCTTTAGCACCTCCCGGCCTCAATGGACGTATAGGTGAATCTATTGCGAAATGGCCAATTGATTTTTCGCAAATAATTGATTAGTAGCATTCATAGCGTTTCGATCATAAGTGATCTGAAAAAATAGTAACAGTTGAGTGACCGGTAGTGGTATTTTTTTAACGTTTCTGTGCTTTGGACGGCAATGTAACGTAACGGACGACGTAAAGCTGACAAACGTAGCACGTAAAGACGTAAAGGTCTCGGTTGTTATTGTTAGATAGCAATCAATAAACCATATTGCAGACCTACAGATGGTATAAGAATTTCCAACACTTGGGTTGGCTGCTAACTCTTTCACCAATCCGCGTTGGAGCAGTGTGGTGGTATGGACGTCTAGGCCACCTCAATATGAAGAGAGACCTGTGCATAGCTAGAAACTTGATAAGTAGTAAGATATAAATTTATTCTTTATTGCTTCAACAAAATATTGTGTTACAACAGGAGGACTTGATGCTAGATATGTATGTAATATAAACTTTTAGTATCCATTTTATGTACCTCATCTTGTTCGGTTTTTCCTGATTACTAATGCAATTTATATTCAATGTTCTGGTTGATATTCAAATGCTAGTATTTATGAACGACTTGCTTATAGACTTGCGTCGATCGAGCTGGTTAAGCAACAGTAGGTGACGGTTAAAGGAAAGACGTGGTAATTCGTGGTCCTAATTTATAGGTGAATTGACAAAGTAAGAGTTGGTAGCATTGGGTCTCTTGGAGGCTATGGAAACTAGAGTTACAGTTGATATTGAGTTCATCATCATCTTTATTGCAACTCATAACTGTTCCACTTCTACTCGGACTCCTTTCACAATGTGAGGGATACAGGCTAGAGACAATCACCCTTCCAAAATGCAAATTTTTTATCGTTTCTGGCCACCTATCTTACCGACCGTTTACCCACCCGTTTACTGTCGCACTCGGAGTCGTAAGCCCTTATAGCGCAGAGGCTAAGTGTTTGAAGTAATCATTAATGACTCTGCGAAAGTTAGGACTGACAGAATTTTCATATTAAACGCTCTCTAACTTCGTGAAGCGTAAATAGCCCAGCGGCGTGTTTTAATTGAGCGGCTTAGTTAAGCGACAGCAAGCGCGGTCGCTAGCAGGATAGGTGACAACCAATGGAAAAAATTTCGTGATGGTATAGAAGATAGAAGCCCTCTAACTTCATTGTACTCGCTTCCTTGTACTACTTAATTTTGTCTGCTCGCTGTAGTTTGCACGTAAGAAAACAGCCTTAGACTCTACTTTCTCTTTTCTCTCCTTGTTAGTCCTTTCTTCTCTAACGATGGAAACTTCAAAACGTTATTTCATAGAAAAACATGGCAACCATATGCCCGGGCGCCAATGATGAACTGCTTAACTGCTCTTATTTCTGCTAAGTGCTATTCCTGACTCAATACTCAGTAAGAAGAAGGTAAAAAAACGAATCTACATTTTATTGAAGTTTAATTGCTAGTTAATAGGTAATTCCGAAACTCAAATTTATCAATTATTCCAAATACACACTTCGCTCCCCTTACATAAAACTAAATACAAAAATGGTATCTAAATATTTTTATTACTTACTTGAACTGTCCAAAGATTTCCCCAATTAACTAATCGGCTACAATCCTCGCCAATGGATTAAAATTCAACTCCAAATATGGTCCTTCGATAAGCCAGTAAGCGCATGTTTTAAATTTTTTCCCCACATTTAGGTCTTTTTCCTATTAGGGAACCGTTCTATCAATCAGAGCAATTACCTTATATATGGTTTGGTAGTAAAAAATAATGTGGTGTTAGGTAGCTGTTCGAGTATTAACTTGGAGCTTTGACTTGGCTGAAGTTTGAAGCGAGTTTGAAAACTATATATTATTTTTAAGATTTAAAAGTATGCATAAATTTCACCACGACCATAAATAAATATTACTGAAATATTTATTTCATTTGAATATTCAAACTCATATAATTTTATAAAACGAAACATTTCTCATCCTTAGCGTTAACATCTCGCTTATAGTTTATTTTTTATTTATGTTTTAGTCTTAAAACTACTAAACAAATTCTTTGTCATCATTGTTTAATTCCTATAAGTTTATATTTATTTATATGTTAAGTAATGTACTACTATTAAAAGTATTATTATTATAAATTAAATATAAGGTAAAATTAAATCGACAGGAATTGATTAACAGGCTATTAGGCAGACATAATGCAGTCCAAAATACACCTACAAAGTTTCTACTCACACATGCAGGTCACACTGCATATGCACCACTAAAAACCGATTTGTCATTTTCACACACAATAAGTTACCAAATATATGATTTTCTCAGATTACATACATACTTAATTTTACTGAAATCTAAAACAAATTACCGTTACACATTATCCACGTACAAAATGCGACAAGTTAAAATTTTCTCCCATAACAATTAGTATTCACGCTCAAAATACTTATTCAGCTGTAGTAATTGATTTTACTTTAGCTGAAACACCGTTGATAGCTTATCCGTGACAGTCAGACAGGTGTCTTAACCTCAACGGCCTATACTGAGAGATCTGGACAGATGAACTCACCTTACTCTTCGCAACACGTCTCTCACGTCGTTAAAAGCACCACACTATGGACTTCAATTATTTACTATATAATAAATTTAGCGTTGAAATTAAATATAATTAGAAAGGAATTAAGGTCTTGCGAAGTTTTATAGATCCTATGGTCATGATGGATGATGACCAGAGGTAATATTTCAGCGGTCTTTCCTGTTCTGGACTATCCAAGACTGAGAAAACTCAAGAATGCTTTTATGCTATTAGTGGACATGGGTTTCTACAGGAGGTACCGGTTTGAGGGTATTTGGTATTATTTCAAGAGAAGAGTGAATAGGCATTTATTGAGTAGGTGTCCAACATCTTAGACATCATCACCATTTTCCATCAGGTGGACTCGATGTCAAGCATTAACTTATATTATAAAAAACATATTGATTATTAGAAGTCTCGCCTTATGAGGAAGACTAGAAAATACTCCAATATGCTTTTCTAGCTCCAATGAATGCAGAAGTATCGTTCGAATGCCTCCAGGTTTAAAAAAAGTAACCTATAGGTTTAAAAAAAATCTAAATTTCATATTTGAAATTTTATTTCAATTCGATTTCGAATTCCTATTCGTGGTGAGTGTACTAGAGAGTCTACTACCTTTAACAAAGGATTACTCACAATCTTTCCCACTCTTTTTTGCAAATCTTAAGCGATTCTTCTTGTCGTCCGAGCGGTGTCTCAATTCATGCCAGTTACTTCAACAGTATACCTTCTTTCTATTATGGCCTCTCCCACGTTTGAAGATATGAGGAAAATGAGGTATACCTATTGCTAATTTTTTATTTCGAAATGCCATAATAACACTCCTAGTCTAGTGCAATGTCCATGGGCGTCTGTGATCATTTATTATTAGGTTTAGTATAAATCCAAAATTCATTTATTCATGTACGTACTATTAATAAATTTATTAACATCAACAATATTTTGAATCTACCAACGTTTCGGAAAGAAGGTGAATTGAGGAGAAGAAACAGCCAAAAAAAATCCTCAACACATCTTTTAAATTAACATACAATCATTACATATAAGAAAGCAAGACAAATTTATATTTAATGAACCTCACGGAGCCAGATAAAAAAGTATGATACCACAGCAAAAACACGCTTAATTACATAAAAGATTTTACACTTTAACCTTAAAAGCAGGTTTCAACACCCGATATCAAGAATCACACAGATAAAGTTTCCGTCGATGCAAATATGGTGGTTCACCATCGAGTGCAATCAATTAGCGTTGCAAAACGCACCGACAGACAGACGGAATCCACTACATTTGTAGTAGATAACGTCACCAATAAATAATTGCTAGAGGCAACTGTCCTCGTGTCAGAGTTCAGGCTTGTTGAGGAAGCGAGTTGCTTGAGGTAATGATCGCCGATTAGTTTTATGCTGCGTATTATATAAACGGTATTGCTTGGTGGGTTGGAATTATCCTTTTGGGAATAGGATAGCGTATACGTTCAAATCAGCAGTCACTAGGCTATCAGCGGTGATAGCCTAGTGGTTAAGAACTCGGCCTCCCACTCGGGGGGTCCGGGTTCGAATCCCAGGGCGCGCACTTTTAACTTTTCGGAGTTAAGTGCGTTTTAAGCAATTTAATATCACTCGCTATAACAGTGAAGGAAAACATCGTGAGGAAACCTGCATGCCGGGGAGTTTGCAAAACTCAAAGGTGTGTAAAGTCTGCCAATCCGCACTTGGTCAGCGTAGTGGACTATGGCCTAAACCTTCTCATTCAGAGAAAAGACTCTTGCTCAATAGTGAGCCGTGTTTATTGTAGCAGTATATTAGACTGCTGTTAGTTATACATGAGGCACACTTAAAGTTTTGCACTTCTAGCTAATCGAATCTATTTGAATTTCGAATGTCATATTTTTTAAAACGTTGCAACCTTCTTGGTAATAAAATTAAAATATTGGCGGGAAATCATTTGTCAATAGGTTTTTATCACACATCAAAGTACGCAACGAAAATGGAATTAAGTCGAAAAGATTTTATAGCGATGATTTTTATGATTTTAAAAGTTCTCTCTCCGCTTAAGACTGCAGCTCATCTTCAAAATGCTTTTGGGAGAGAAGCACCTTGTTTGAGCACCGCGAGGCGATGGTTTGCTGAATTTGAGAGAGGGCGAGTTTCTTTACATTACGAATTTTTTGAAGGGCGGCCTTCAACTGCCGTCAACGAAAATAATGTGGCTACTGTTAAGTGGCTAATTAAAGAAAACCCGTGGTTTACCTATGAGACAATTCGAGGGCTATTGGAGATTGGTATGAGCCAAATTCTGAAAATTTTACACAAAGAATTAATAGTTAGGAAACTTTGTTGTCGTTGGATCCCTCATGAACTGACAGCGGAGTAGAAGCGGGCTCGCGTGGAATGGTGCTCACAGATGCTACTGTAGTACGACCACGGACATTCTAATGCTGTTTATGACATTGTCACAGGAGACTAAATGTGGATTTATTGTTTTGAACCCAAGAAAAAACAGTAATCTTGTGAATGGGTGTTTGATATTGAGAACAGGCAAACAAATGTGAGGCAGGTGAGAAACGTTGGTAAAAAAATTATCGCGTTTTTATCGTCAGCCGCGGGTCCCATCTGGACAATTACACCTGAAGATCAAAAGAGTCTTAATGCGGAATGTTATTCTACCATTTGTTTACCCAGGGTGTTACAAAAATTCGCGAAAGACGACCAAAAAGCCGCGTTCTCCTACATCATGAAAACGCTTCTTAACACACGACCAACAAAACAAAGTCATGTTTAGTTTCCGAAAAAGTACAACTCGTTACCCATCCTGCACATAACCGAACTAGTGCCCTGTGATTTCTGTATTTTTCCCAAGGATGAAAAGATGAGAGGTTTCACTTTTACCAACTCCGAAGAGGCAGATATAACGTTCAATCAGCAAGTAGATAACATGCCTTTGGATCTGTGGCCCTTCTGTTTTAAAAAATGTTTAAAGTACAAAGGACAGTATTTTGAAAAGCAATAAACATAATATTTAGATTGTAACATGTTGTTTTTTAAGTTATGCAAAATTTTTAGTGTGCCCTACGTATTGTGGTAGGAAATAATTACATTTTTTATTATTTTATGTGATAAGCAGGTAAACAAGCAGACGGGTCACCTGATGGTAAGAGATTTCCTCCGCCCATAGACATTAATGGCACCAGACTGAGATGTTACTAACGTGTTGCCTGCCAGGAAGGAAGTATCCCTCATACGCGGGGAAAATTATAACTCAGTAAACAAACTGTAACTAAACTACATTGTAATTCAGTAATAAACTGTGACTAACCTACTCGTATATTGTAACTCAGTAACTAAATTACATTGTAGCTTAGTAACTAAAATACATTGTATCTCAGTAACTAAACTTTATTGTAATTAAGTAAATCAAATCAAATGTCTTTATTTGTAAACTAAACTATATCGTTACTCAGTAACTAAACTGTAACTTAACACTTATATAACAGATAAACTATATAAATAACAAAACTATACAGTAAAATATAAAGACTAGAAAGAACCGGAAAACATATGTATTAACATAAACTTGCAATCCTGGATAAGATGTAAATCTATCGATAAACAAGGAAGGACCTTGGTTCAGATAATGCTCACCATTCGCAACGAGGACGATATATTACTGTCGCCTTAGTAATGCTACGTTTTAATTATCAAGATAAGACATCTAGCCCATATGCGTGTTAATACCGCCTTGGCCAGACGCTGCGCTCGCGCGTTTTTATGCTGTTTACGGGTACTCACGCTATAGGTTTTTTACGCCGATATTTTGACCCCGTTGCATGGATCATGGTCTCAGCTAAACTGCGGTCAGGATGGAAGTTGACAGATGACAGAGGGCAGATGACAGATGACAGATGACAGAGGGCAGATGACACTAGAGACATTACCTCCTGTCTACTTTGTATCTAGTTCGTTTTTGTGTTTTGTTTACCATATCACGACACACTACACTGACCACATCTTATTTATAAGCACTAATGACGTTTCGGCGTTTGCCAAAAGTTGATAGAATGTGTTATTTCTGTTTGTATATCTCTATTCCATTGATTGCTGTTACTTAAACTATCCTGGCAGGCAGCTCGTTAGTGACACCCCAGTCTGGCGATGCTAATAACAATGGGCGGCGATGACTTATCTTCAGGAGAACGGTCTGCTCGTTTGCCTGCTTATATCGTAAAAAATACAGTCAAAGCGCATACGAAAGACGATTGGTCGATTCAAAATTACTTCATACACGCCTCAACTATTGTTCGTACATCGCGCTCGATATCTATAATAAAACTGTAACTGGTTTTTCTGTATATTATGTTTTTTTTTTAATTTCATGTAGGGAGGCTTTATTGTCGATATAGAGACTAAAATATTTTTTATGAATTTATTGTCCTTCTGTTCGTGTTTCATGCAAAAACGTCTTGACAGATTTACACGAAACTCAGCATAGTCATAGTTTCAAACCCGAGAATGGTAGGATAAGAGGTTTAAATCATTATGGCAATTTCGAAACCAATAGACCAATTTACATGACATTTAACATGTTTGTAGCTTATCTATGGACAATGGTTATAGGATACTTTTTATCCCAGAAAGATCCTTTTTATCCCGAGGGATAATAGGTTAAATTTAGTATGGCAACTCTGAAAACACTGGATAACTCTTCTTCCAAAGTCAAGCCAGGCCAAATTCTAATCTAATATAAGGAAAATAGATCTGTTTTGTCACACTTGATCTTATTATATAGCCAATATGGTTGGCCAAACAGGTTTAAACCTTTAGCCTTAACCCATTGTGAGAGGATGTACGAGAATATCAAAAGATGTTCAATTTAGCGTTAATGTAAGTACTAGATTAAATGGATTTCGTAACTGTAACCTAACCGGAATGTCAATCAAATTTACCAAGATATTAGAGCGACTTGACTTCTGACATTTGGCCTCGATGTCGCATCTTACAATCTAAATGGCTAAATATACTCCTTATTTTAGTATAACAAGCTGATGGGATTTGATATTTGCAGCCGATAACTGTCCCACTGCTGGGCTCGGGTTTCTTTTTTTGTTACTTTCTATAAATTTGACCTTGACCACTATCCCACCTGATGGTAAGTGGCGATGTGGTCTTAGATGGTAAAGCGCACTAATTTAGTAATTGCCTATTCACTCTTGACTTCAAGACACTTAGTTTTCTCTCATGATGTGACAAAAATTGCCCATAAATTACCTCCAAAAATTTGAAACTATTGTAGCCCGGCTTGTTTCGATTTCAAGTGATCGAAAAAGTTAAGCAGCGTTAAGCGTTAACGGCAAGCGGTTGATAGGAGGCACAAAATTCATGGGCGCCTCCGTGCTTTAGAAGTCTCTTAAAGTCGGCACTGGTTGTAACCGTTACATAGCAGTAGTAACGCCATGTCGGAGGCCCTCTGGCATAAATTTCATGAGAGCTTCCGTGCACCGGAGGGCACGTAAAACCATTGATTCCGGTGGAAACCGGTGGTTACGGGTGCTTTCGGGCTGTATAACAATTTGCAATAATTACGTTGACCAATCCGCATTGGACTCGCAATGGGTTGAAACCAGTCGATACTATGTACTTAGTAGCTAACCAAATGCGAATTGCAATACTTCACACACCTTCGAGAATTTAATGGGGAACTCTTAATAGCAGGATTCGTCACCATGTTTTTTTCACCGAACAAAACGTTTTTAATGAACAAAACTACTTTGTAATCAGGATGACAACCTTGTACAAAATTTCCGCTCCGTAGTGTAAGAGGAAGTGGGTCTAATTAAGCTTGCAAGATTTGACCCGTAACAAACAAATATAC
>DWJZ01002636.1:0-18959 GCA_018249125.1 Asbolis capucinus
ACGAGGAATAAGTATAATACAATAAAGTAAGAGGAAGTGGGTCTAACTAAACTTGCATGATTTGACCCGTAACAAACAAATATACTAACATACTAATATGCAAACATACACTGCAAGTTAAATAAAATCTTGTAACAAACGCCCTCCACTCGTGGGATATTTTAATAAAACGCCATTTCAGACCAACCGCGTAACGATTGGTTGACGTCACAGAGTTTAAGCGGTGTACACACTATACGTCCGTATACCGAAGTGTTGTGGACGGGTAATTTATCTCTGTCAGCCGCTGGTGTGCCCCCAGCTTTGCATTAGGCTTCCTGATAACGGCGGGTTAAGTGAAACGTCCGCCCTTCTGAAAAGAAATTCGTGAGAACATATGTACCGGTTTTAATGATGGTATGAGATAGGGCGCGGCGTGGTTGTGGGAAATTTATGAGATTATGCTGTTACGGGTACTCACAATATATGTTATTTCGACATGCATAATGGTCTCGGCTGAACTACCGAACTGTAACATAAATATATCGTGAGTACCCGTAACATATATAACGTACACAGTTCATGAGTCGAGTTTTAAATTGATTTTTGAGGTTAAGGAAGCCAGTTCAGTATGCTAATGGTAGATGACCGGCTGAGTATTTGATCACCATTTTAGAAGATATTTCTATTAATAAAAGGGTGTTTCTACTTATACATATTTTGATCACGCCATATTTGTGTTAACCGCATAGCAATTGTAAAGGTAATCCAGTCTAAACATACACCTCTAAACTATTTACCCGCACATATACAACTGGCATTAATATTGTGACGTCATAATATACACGCACTATTGAAAACCGATCAGTCTTTCGCACACACACAAATAAATGGTCGTTTGAAGTATTTGCTTTCACACATAAATAATGAAGCTAAGTGAAGGTGCGTGCATAGATTAGACAATTATTACGATGAAACTTTGATGACAGATAGACCAAGAAAAGCAGAACTAAATCGCCCAAGCAACGTGGGCCAATAAAGGCACCAATAGACTAACAATATTTTTTATAGTGACAATGACTGTAATTTAAGTATCTTTTCTAGATATTTCTGATCGTTTGACTAGTGACGTTGACAGGTGACATTTGACAGTAATAGATCAATATACATAATTTTCGTCTAGTTCTTGTCTTGTTTTTTACATGATATAAACGCCTATCACACATTCCCCTGGAGTAATGTTTACTTTTTGGGACTACAATAAATTTATTCTGACATGTGTGTGTGACATGTTTGTGTTAAAAGTGTTTGTGTTAAATTAAAAGCATCCTATCAATAATTATTTGTTTATACCAATTATCGAGGCGTAACTTTAATTAATCAAAGTTTAAAAGGGGAGAGGAAAGAAAATGAACTTGAAATTTTAGATTTTTCTGAATGTGGAGTGGAATAACCCTTCTTATAAGAGAACCATATTACGTGGTAGTGAAGGGTTGAATATAATGAAGAATTATCGTTTCATAAATCTGAATTAAACGAATTGAGTCGTTGGTTATAATAAGGCCATGGTTTAAAAAATCTCTTACGAAATTTAAAGTAAACTTTGTTTGGGAAGCCAGTGCGGTTCTTAGCTTAGTGAGAGCATTTTTTTGTAACAGATGAATGTTTGTATTCTGGTGGTATTTGTCTAATTGTACATATCAAGCATGACATAAGGAAACCCAGTTTTATGTTGTGGAACGGTTGAAAGTGTAGGAAATAGCTGTGTATATCTATTACTTTACTCAGTGCAAATTCGATCTGGTTTTTTGCCATACAAACTTGACTAAATTATATGACAAAAAATGTGACACTTGCAAAGAAGAAACAAGAAAGCGCCCGCCCTTCTACTGGGGAAATCTTTCTACGGAAAATCACTGCAATAGACTTGCACGACAAGCGCATACCCAACAGCTGACAAACGTCATCAGACAAGCCAATAGGTTGAAACGTCAGCGCGAGCCACGCGAATCCGACCAATGCGCTGCTCCACTCGGCGATTATAACTATTTTGAAGGTAGTAATGTGAATTAGAGTTATTTTGTCTTGGTCGTGAGTCAGTAAGTATAATGTTACGTGTAGCGGTCGGGCGGCGGCCCTGACCGCATGTCGTGGCCACTCGCCTGAATGTAAATAACTTATTTTCTGATAGCGATTGCTAGAATCCATTAATTTTTATTAATGGATATTTGGAAGAAAGCTTTGTTCAAGAATGCAAAGTGAAGGCGTATTTGTCAGACAATGTTAAGTGTATAGAGGTACATGGTGATTTGGTAATATTTCTTCTTGCTATACTCTACTTCTTCATTATTAAAACCCTGTATTGCCGGGTTCAGGTCTCCTCTCATAATGTGAGTGACACAGGCCACAGTCTACCACGTTGACTAAGTGTATTGATAGACTTCACACACCTTCAAGAGCTTTATGGGGAACTCTCAGGAGTGAGGTTTCCTTAAGATGATTTCCTTACCCGAAGCAAGTGATAATTAACTTCTAAAACGCACATTCATTGGAAACTAGAGCTGTGTGCAAGGATTGAACCCAGTACCTCCTGTTCGACAGACCAACGTCAAACCATAAACCTGTCACTCAACTTCTTATCCTTATATAAACCTTTTTGGGGTTCTGGAGTAACAGAAGCCTTATAGTTTTGAGATGTCCATTCGTTTGTCGCAGTCTTACCCAATCTTTATCTTTAATTTCAAATGGGTAAGTATTATTGATAGGGAAAAAGTGGGTAGAAATGTTGAAAATTATTTTTAGGATAGTTTCCCATCGAGGTAAATAAGATACGCATAATTCAGGACTCAAAAACAACTTATCAGATATCGCTTGAATTTAAATGGAACCACAACACAAACAAAAGCTTTCGAATGTAAAAAGTATCATCAAAATCGATACACCCTATAAACTCAAACAATACAAATTTGCGAACCGCCTGCTTTTCAAAGTCGACTAAAAAACAAGTTCTTCAAAGGAACAGTATTAAATTCAGAATTTGCTAACAATACAATCTTGAGGAAAATAAGGTTTTTACTGCGGTTCGGGGTGTAGTTAATTTTAATGTTGGCAGTAATTAACGAATCTTAAGGCTCTCGAATATGAGGAGGGTTTCCGCCGCCTTAATCACGCTGCAACAGAGGGGCCGGCCCAGGTCACGAGAAACACCGGATTAACGTTTAATTTATTTATTGAACATTATTTTGTTTATTTTTAAACCCTGGGTTCGGATTTCGCGCGTGAGTTTAATTTTAGAGTTAGGTGCGTAAATATTACTAGAAACTGCTCGCGCTTCGCTTCGGAAGAACCAGTTACCAGAAAACTGTAACAGTTAGACATACACTATTACGGATTTATTTGTAGATATTGATATCCTCTATAAAACTATAGTACATCACTTTGCTCTATTGCCAATCATTTCCGCAGCGTACGCGATATAAGGATTTTTTGCTCGAAATTTTCACGCGGATCCATAAATTTTTTCGTATTAAATATAGGCTATGTTCATCAGGGATGATGTAGGATTCTAATGGTAAAAGAAGTTTTTAAATCGGTCCAATAGTCTCGGAGGCTATTCAATTCAAACAAACAAACAATCAAATTTTTCCTCTTTATAATATTAGTGTAGAAGTATAGCTTATCCCTTGCTGCGGTGAAGGAGAATATCGTGAAGAATTTCTCGAAAGTGAATGAAGTCTTCCAACCTCGGCCGGCGTGGTGGAATTTGGTGTAGACCACTCACATCGTGACAAGAAACAGGAGCCCAGTAGTGCAACACATATTGGGTGCAATGATGATGATATCTTTTAGACACAAGAACATGGCTGGCTTGTCGGTTTTGTAGATAAAAACGAGCAGGATGCATTTCATCAAAACTGAATTGTAACAGGCAAAACTTCAACAACTTGTAAGATTAAAAGCCAACAAACCCCGACGATAACAAAAAATTAAAAGAAAATCGTAGATTTGATTACAGTATTTTTCACTAGATGGCGGTATAATACATATCAATGAAACTCGAGTTACTGAGTACTTCAGTCACTATAAAAAAATGCAGTAGAATACAAGTTAGTAAGTGTAGTAACAACTGCATAAAGTTATAAGTAATATTTATGTAAGTTGGCCAAACTTAGACTCCACGTGTGAGCAGTGATAAATAATGTAGCGAGATGTAACACCTGACCTACATAACCTAGTTTGGAAGATCCAGTATTCAGCACTGAATAATTGAATAACCAAATAAATTCTGTAACGCGTTTTCATCCTCGATTCTGGTTGAATTTGTCACGTTTAGTTTGAGACTTACCCATGTGTAAGGAACTTTCAGATTGTGTAATAAACTAGTGTCGTGCCCTGACTTTGTTTAGGAAGATAACTGATTTGGTTACGTTGGCTATAGTGTATATGAACACTGTTCATAGTCGAATCCAAAGCTTATTCATAATTAAAATTTATGTGAGTAGCCGAAGAAAGAGCTAACAAGACATTAAGTAAAAAGTGGTCAATAGTATATCTTACTTTTGTAAATTTTACTCATCGTAACTATAAATTCTTAAAAAAGATTAAAATATCCAATCGCCAACTTTAAAATCACGCTTGAATAAGAGTAGAAACATTTATTCGAGGTGAAGCTTCACATACAACAACATGTTTTAACATACATAAGACTACATACATACTTTTGTTTTAATTTTATCTTGCAGCAGTCGAAGCGCATGATGAATAGGGGTCACCCTTAGAATATGGCGCGGGATGGCCGCAGCCTCCGATATTTCAGGACGCCCTTACTGTTTTCCGTCATGGATATGTAAAACACAGGTAAGATACTATTTAATTTCCTGCATAATACTAATTTAGTTACGCCGTTATACGAAGTGCAATAAAGGCGTAACTTATGAGGTACTCAAAAGAATTACGACCTTACTGTTTTCCGGCGTCTATATAAACCTCTAATATTATAAAAACGCAAGATAACAGAAAAGTGAACCAACGAACACAAGAAAGTTGCTAATGATTCACTTTAAAAACCGCAATCGCCTATACCTTGTCCATGATCTTACGCTTCAACCGAGACGAGGGGGTTTTTCTTGGTTTTTCGCTGTTACGGCGCAGGGAAATTAGATATTTACCGTAATGAGGAGTTATCAGCCGCCCAGCGACCCCTACGGCCCGCTCGATATTGTAAGTTTTTATTATGGTTTAATATTGTTATATTATTTTAATATCTCGTTTAACGTGAGGCTTACGCGTACTGTAGAAAGAACGTTTATTATTTAATGTTTTGCGCTTTTGTGGAGTAAACTTAGCTGTACGCATATTTTTACCTGTTCTTCTAACATGTACTTTATTTAGGGTTTTCATATTTTTAATTTTGACCTCATTGATGGAAGTCCTCTTATTTATTGAAGGAATTCTTGAAGTTTTTCGGAAGGCAAAAATAAATAGATTCTAACAACAACTTCTGATTACAACAGATAAAATACTGACTGAGAAAAAAATTGTGCATCAATAAAAAAATGTTTGATCGAAAAATGTAACCAAAATTGGAATTAATATTTTAATTTAGTCGGAAAAATAAGTAAATGTTACCAACAGACGTAATATTAAATTAATAATTATAACAAATTTCGTTTTGCTCCGCCATCCGCAATATTGTTATACCCAAACAGGGTTTTTTTGGTATATGGTAAATATTTTTTGTACATCATCTGCCTTTTCTCAATTTTTTTAGGGCCGGCAATATGTTTTCTCTTTCATTCTTCGTTATCAACTGTTGGCGTTACACTGACTCCCTAATAATTCATACCATCTTCCACCCAATCTCTACATCTTTTCTTTGGCCATTCAATTCCCTTCCATCTACATTCATATCCATCTCTACTCGTGACATGAGTTTCCGCTCGTCTCATTACTTGCACCTTGGAACATAGCTGAAATATTAAAATAAAAAATTAAGTTGAAATATTATTGATACAAGAAACTATAGTTTAAAAAGGAAGATTTTAGAAGACTCACCAAAAAATCAGGAAATATAATAATTCGACCGTTGGTTTAGTGGTGAGCAAACCTGACTACTCGTGGGTTCGGTTCCCAGAACATTTTTTGTAATGAGCAGAAATATTTATTCTTTGTGTGGGTGTAATAAAAAACCTATAAGTATGCATTTATACTTATACGTGTATGTTTATCAGTTTCATTATCATACTACAAGCAAATATGCTCAGCTTGTAATCCAAGATCATCAAGATAGTATAATTGACAGCTATCATTCTCCTGAACAACATAACGAAACCATTTACTTCAGAAACAGACCAATTAAGCGATAAATCCCCTCTAACCTGACGATATTAACATTGTACAATATTAGCAAAATACATTTATTACGCTTGTAATTGGCCCCGAATGAGATACTCCGGGATTTTTGAGCTAAAAGAATCCTCAACGGGCCACAATTCGAATTTAATCTACTGGAACGCTTGCCTCATTCACAATATTAAAATATGATTCCAAGGCGAGGAGAGGGTGCGGTACGGGGGGAGGAGAGGGTCGAACGCAATCAGCATCTGATCACGCGTTCCTTTTGAAATCGGCTTATCCTATTCTAAGCCGCGTAAGGACATTTGAAATTGCACCTAAATACTAAGGGGATTAAATCTATTTCGCTTCCCGTACAACCTTGTAATGACCTACGCAGAAGACGGTACCTTTGAACGTGTAATTATGGTGGAATTTTGGGCAAAATTAATACGGAGATCAAGCTCCCTTGTATTCAAATCCTCTTTTTAAAATCGCACGAAAAACGAAGTCTCGTAAGTCATCGGAATTCTTTTTCAGGTAGAATTTGGTGAAATTTCTAATTCAAGGCACTAGGTACTAATACGATGAATAATGTTTTAGCTGGAGATAAATAAACTTGTTTTGATAATCACTCCTGTCTCTAAGATTATTATTTTGTTCATAGAGCTATGTTAATTGCCAAAAGCAAATAAATAGGTGAACATCTGAAAGTTGAGGATGCTTTACGTAAAATTTTAAGAATATATTCAGGTACCTTTCTGCACTCAATGACGTATTTATATGATATATTTTATCTATAGAATTTAATAATTTAACACTTTCAATTAGCCTCTTCAGCGTCAAAGAGCCTCTTCTGAAGTTTCTTAAATAAGTTTTTTTTTGTGGTTAGAACGTTTTTAATCTGTACTAATCCTAATCGTAACGGAATCCGTACTATTATACATGTTAAAGACTACGTGTTTTTTTGTTCGTCCGTGTTGATTGACGTGTTTTTTTAATATACAGTCGATAGTCTGGAGAGTGATATAGGCTACATTTTATCAACATTGGTACGACGTGGGCGGAGGCGCTGGCGGACCCTAGTATACCATAATCTGAAAACGTATGACATGGCAGAATAGACATTGAACGTGGTTATTGAAACAGCGTAAACCTGCGCAGTCACCATTTTTATTACGTCCCCTCGAGTTGGATTGATTGATTCGACATAATATAACTTTTAAAAACTACAGCCCCAATGGCAAATAACTTCTATCTGAACCATTAAATATATAGACGGCTCCCATTTATCTTGTCCCTTAATTTAACTTGGCGAAATGCAAGTCAGACGTCTTGACAAGTTAATGCGTGAACAATCGAGTGAACACGTCCGCCCCGCGCGGCCGACGGGAATTGAATGCGCATATCAATTGCAGGTAGCTCGACAGTCGACAGCCATGTTGGAATAGTGTTGGGGAAATATCGATATATCTTTTTTTCTGTCATAATTCTCTAGTCACCGAGGCCCCTGCATTTTGATATAAAGGATAAAGAGAGAAATAGGTAATGAAAGAAAGATTATTGATTTTTTTTTATGTACTACCCTCAATTTCGAATTTGAACTATCAATGTTCATATTTATTCATTATAATATCTTGATCCTTGGTCTATTAATGTTTATACTTATTAATATGTTGATCCTAATAATAGGAATTGCATTAAATAAGTAATAATTATTTTATACTATCTCTATCTGTTTCTCGTCAGTGCTTCTTGACGTACATTAACTGTGGTTCAAAAAACTTTGTATAAGTTCATTTTGCCGATTAAATTTTCAATGATAGGTGTCCTATCCTCAGCACACCTACCCACAACAAAGAAATAAAATATCGACATACGTATCGATATAACAGTACATCCCTAGCAGCCATTGGGCTTGTACATCGTTACCAACATTAACATATCAAACGACGGCGAGTGTTGTGAGTTTCCTCGGCGGGCGCGTGCGATTTGCCGTCGTTAGGTCTACTTTTGCGGGTATTCACATATTTTATATTTTTAGGTTAAAAAGTTCCTTTTATTTCTCGGTAGGAGCTCTGTGTTTAATAGTTAATGCTGTATTCATTAAGTGAAACAAGTAGCAATTCACGTCGTAGTAGAGTATTGTTAGGGTAATTATATTATTGTATACTAGGATTCACCCGCAGCTTCACCTGCGTTGTATATCAGTTAAAAGTAGCCTATGTATTATTGCAATTTATAATCTGTCTCCATACAAAATTTTATTCAGATCCGTTCAGTAGTTTTGTGCGAACGAATAACAAACATTCATCGATCCATCTTTATAAATTTTATGCTTGCTTATTTTAAGCTTACATAAGATACAAATCAACTTACTGTTGCTTACTTAATACTTATATACATATATAATTGAACGGTCATATTGTCTTACAAATTGTGTGATAACATAGTATTTCCCGAGGAACAGTGGCCACTGTTTCCCTGCTCTCCCTGTTAGCTAACACAGTTGAGATTTTTTGTAAATGAGTTTGGGCGTGTCATCGACATGAAGTTCACGAAAAAATAGTTTGATAGTCATATGAAAAAAGTGTCTCAGGAACCCCACCTATATTAAATTACTAACGACTTATAAAGTACCTGTTTTAAAAATTTACTAACGCAAGAAGAATTCGAACCCAGGACCGTTTGGACACCAACAAATCCACTAAGCTACCGTTTCAATAAACCGTTACAATTAGCTATAATTAGTAAAACACGTTCTCCTATCTTTTATAACGCCACCATAATTTGTTTGTGAATACTCGATGAGGTAGCGTGTCCAATCACCACCCTACCAACCTCTTAATACCAAAGACAGTACCAGGCACGGCTTCGCACTGCGCACCGCACCGCACTCCGCACCGCATGCCCTCAAACCGCACCTGAGGGTTCACGCTTTTTTACTCGTCTGTACTTTAGATAACGCCTTATCGGTTTTGAGTTATTAATGGGAAAGTTAATTTTAGACCGTTTTTTATGGTTGTACTTTGCTTAGTTTTGTGTAGGGGAGACGGATAGGTAAGTATCGTTCATTTACCTTACGACCCTTTTGGAACTAATTTTATGTATAAGTATATTGTAACAGCGGTGATAGCCTAGTGGTTATGAATTCGGCCTCCTACTCGGGGGTTCCGGGTTCGAATCCGAGGGCGCGCACTTCTGACTTTAAGGAGTTATGTGCGTTTTAAGCATTTAAATATCACTCGCTATAACGGTGAAGGAAAACATCGTGAGTAACCTGCATGACGGGCAGTTTGCGAAACACAAAGGTGCCAATCCAAACTTGGCCAGCGTGGTGGACTAAAGCCTTAACCTTCTCATTCAGAGAAGAGACCCGTGCTCAATAGTGGGCAGTGATGGCTTGAGATGATGATATTTTTATTGAAGCCACTTATAGCCCAGTGGCTTGTGTGCACTGGAAGTAGTTTGGCGAATCAAGTAACAGCCGCTTTGTCACTACCAAATGGAAGATTGGTGGCAAAAATGTCATAAGGGCGTTCGATTACTTAAAGAAGATATTACTTGCTGTTAAGATTGTTTATAACGGTGCAAAATCGATTATTGTGCACCGAGTATAATATAAGTGTGTGCCCCAATGCGTCACTTGCGTCGTGCGGCATGCGTCACGCGTCACGGGCGTGGGATCTAGCCACCTGCAACTGTGGTTCTAAATTGTTTTAATTGCTAGCAACTTTGTTTACTTGGTATTGGATTTTAAGTCAAATTTATACGATAGATTATTATTTTACGTACACGTACGTTGAAAATGATTTTAATTTATTTCTTTTTGTGCCGTGATTTGTAATTATTCCTATAATTAATGTAATGGGATTATTATTGTCAATTCTATTAAAGACTGACAGAGAAGGAAAAATTAAATGTAGACAAGTGAAACTTTGAACGAGAAATTACACCGAATCGCGAAGGTCGTAGGTTCGATTCCCACGCAAAACAAACTTTTTTGTTGTAAAAAATACCAATAAAAATTTAATGTAGAATGTTTTTAAACTCTTTCTTGATTGGTAACCACGTATAAGCAAACATTCATGCAGACAGTATTATATGCTCAATTTGTATTAGAGACGACATCTAGCAAATTTTTGATCGAAGGTTGACGCTATAAAAAACTAAATCGCATTAGCAAATAAATCGTATCAATCTGCCACGATATACTCCAGTCAATAAAAGCTAGTTAAATAACACATAATTGCAATTCATAATAGAACAATTTCAAAATGCAAATCAGTTCAAGCTTAACATTTGCTTTGGTTATGATTTCATAGTATAATGAAAACCAGCGTGTTATTTTACATATTCCGCGATCTCCAATGCGTAGTGTTGAGATAAGAAAATAATTATAGGAAATTTTGATAATATCTACAGTACTGGGTACTGTGAAGCGTTCGTAGCTCGAAGGTTTGATGCGATTATAGGCGAAAAAGTTTAACGAACAGCGGGCGCGTTAGAATGGGTGACCGATAGTGGCAAAAAAATGAGCGCTTCCGTGGTCCGGAGGGCACGTAAGGGGGTTGGATATAAATAATTATGTCGGGGCATAAAAACTTCCGATATTTGGTTGTCCACTGATACCTTCACCAGTCCGCATTGGTCCAGCGTAGTGGAGAATGCTCTAGGCCTCCTCAGTATGAGAACCCGTGAGACGCGTGGTTAGTACTGGGCCATCGTTGTAGTACTGGGCCGTTGCTAACCATTACTAAGTAATGGGCTGAAGCCACTGCATATCTATTAACGTTTCGCAAACTTACCTAACGAGACATTGACTGTTCTATCATCTCAACCCATCACGGCTCACCATTGACAACGGGACTCTTCTCTGGATGGGAAAGTTGAGGTCATAGTCCATTACGCTGGCCAAGTGCGGTTTGGCAGACTTCAAACAACTATGAGTTTTGCATACTCTCCGGCATGCAGGTTTTTGTCACGATGTTTTCCTTCATCGTTATTGCGAGTGACATTCGAACGCTAAAACATAACTCCCTAAAAGTCAGATGTGCACGCACGCCCATTCGAACCCGGTACCTGTTATATGCCAGGACATAATGTGAAAGCTACGAGTATATCTTTTCGACACTTGCTGCAACATCGATTTTAAATCAGTTTTTTTGATTGATTTATGTCTGATATCAAGTACATATAATGAAGGGTTCTAACGGTAAAAGATTATTTAAACTAGCCTAGTAGTTCCCGAGCCTATTCTATTCAAACAAACAAAAAGTCACATCCTTATAATATCAGTGTAGATTATCAGCTTAAGAAATTTAATAAATTGATTAAATAAATTATTATTTAATATTCACTGCTTAAAAATTGGCATAATTATACTACCTCCCCCCAAGACTTCGTTCGCGTGGAATAGTTACTTTGTGCTAACCCACGACTTAGTTTCTGTCATACATGATTTTTGCGAAACTTTAACCGTTTACGCAGCGCACGCAGCGGAAGCTCTCAATAGGAAAAAAAACCTGATTTTGAAACATTCTTCATTGGTGCTCCGCTCCTATTGGTCTTAGCGTGATGATATATAGCCTATAACCTTCCTCGATAAATGGGCTATCTAACAACGAAAGAATTTTTAAAATCAGACCAGTATCTCCTGAGATTAGCGCGTTCAAGCAAACAAACAAACACCTCAGCTTTATAATATTAATATAGTTTAGTAGCTTAAGCAATTGACATAAAAGTAAACGCATCCAAGACACCACGTGTTATCCATGCAATACACAGAGTTCGCTTCCCGCTGCCCGCACCCCGCACTCCCGGCGAGCGGTAGGGCGATTCAACAAAAGTGAGCACAATAGCTGCGACAGTTATTACACCGTTGAATAATAGTGGTACAATGTGCCCACCGAATTTAATCAACAACTAAGTCGCACTCACTTATTAATACGGGTTATTGCTTGCTTGTTGCTGATATATATGTACGTGCTTCGACCCATTTTCAGGGTAATTCTGATGTCGTCCGTGAATTAAGTTACCTTAATAACGAGGTTTGTCAATGAAGAATAGATACTATTTTAATTAATTTATTTACCCTATATTGCAAATGTTTACAATGGGCGGACTTAATGCCTGCTGGCATTTTCTACCAGTCAACTCTTGGTAAAGTTGAGAGTGTGTGGTAGGCGTAAATAAAACTAAGACTAACGTTAACAACAGTATATGAGAAAAACATTAACAAATATATATTAAGCACTAAATAATATACATACATACACACATTAAACACATTCATATATACATACATATATATGACAGGCCGGTTGGTCTAGTGGTTAGTGAACGGGACTACTACACCGGAGGTCGTGGGTTTGATTCCACCCAGGTCAAACTTTTCCGTGATGAGCAGAAATGTTGGTTCTGTGTATCTGGGTGTGTAATATGTACATATATCTATGTAATCATTTAATAGTATATATGTATGTTTCTCAGTTGTCTGATCACCATAGTACAAGCAAACGCTTAGTTCGGGGCCAGACGGCCGTGTGTGTGTTGCCCAAAGATATTTATTTATTTATATTGTACGACTATTGTTGAAAATGAAGATAAAAACTGTTTATTTCGTCTTAGGAACGAAAAGCTCACGTAACGAAAGTCAAAATTTTACAATACAAAATCCCTACTTGAGTTATAAACTTGCTAACAATATATAAAAATATATATATTCAAATGAATTCTTTGACAAAGTTGTGTGGAAAAAGATATCGCTGGTATGTTGTTAATGTAACTTATATTAAATTCGATAATAAAACTGAAGAGTGTTCTGTGTATAGAACATAATTGCAAACCTTAGTATCAGAATTTAACATCGCTCGAAAACTAGGAGAACGCGAAAAACGTACCTGAAACAAAAATAAATATAATTATATATATATTATATAGTTAATATATTCTCAACTTTTTATTCATTCAGCGTAATAAGGTGTGCTTGTCATATTTATTTTTGTTTTTTATTATAATTAACTATATAATTAGTATATAGAAATTTTGTATGATATGTTTTTATCCCCGTCTTGTTTCGATTGTAGCCGATCGAAAAAGTTAACAGCGCGCGCGGTCGGTAGGAGGATGGGTGACTGCTACTAGCAAAAAATATCATGAACCGTGCCTCGGAGGGCACGTAAAGCCGTCGGCCCCAGTTGTTATCGAAAATGGCAATAATTAAGCTATGTCGAAGGCCTTCGGGTGGCATAAAAACTTCCGACACATGGGTTGGCCACGTCTCTCTCTTAATAAGTGAGGAGGCCTGGAGCGTACACCACCATGGTGCTTCCAATGTGGATTGGGGTAGTGGCCAACCAAAAGTATCGGAAGTTTTTATGCTACCCGAAAGAACACCAAATAAGCTTAAGCATTGCTCCTTGACGACAACTTGGTCCGACGACTTGACGTGCCCTCTGAAGCACGGAAGTGCACATCTATTGCTTTTAAATGTTTCAACATCGTGGATAGAAAACATTTTAAAACTCCATCGGGTACTCACGATTATTAGTACTTATACTGATATTTCGACTCAGTTGTACAGGCCATGGTCATGGAAAGAAAGCGGTAGACAGAAGCCTCCACCGCACCGTGTCGGTGTAAACTATAACAATCGTGAGTACCCTTTTGACTTTTAAGGTACATCAGTGCATTGCATTTCGGCTATTTATACAATCATAAAATATAAACGATAAATCTATTTACACAGTCTGTTGTGGCGCCGTGTATGATTTATTCAGGAATAGCAAGTTTGTCTGTTCTGCTATTGTACAATTGCAGTGAATTTCAGTAGTGAATACTTAATAGGAAGTGATTGTAGGGATCGTATGGTTCATACATCGTTCCAGAAACATGTGCCTGATGGATGTCGGTCTTATATCGATTGAATGTCGATGGTCAAAGAATTTTAGACCGGTAACTGACCAATAGTATTGACTATGACCCTTGGGGTTCGCTAAGTTTTTGATAGATGTATCAAAATCATTAATATCAATAAATATATCGAAATGGCATTTGATATCAATCCTTTGTAATATAATCGATATATTATCGATTTTTCCCGTTTATCTGTTTGTTTCTGTTTTCGTCTTACGCTGATCGCAGACCATGCCTGCATGCAAGGCGGATCTGATTTGCTGATTTTCCTGTCTCATAGTGTATATATGTATAGTTTATTTGTATAAAGTTTATTTATTTATAATGTTCGGCCATATATAGTCAAAAGACTTAACGAAAACACAGACTTATCTGCAGATAAGTAGCTATCTAGTTCTGAAGAAGAGGATATTTCACAATTTAAAGAAAATATTTGTCAATTTTCAGAGGACGAGAAAATGATCTACAAAAATGTATGAACATAAAAATAGCGTATATCTCTTAATAAGATATTTATAGTACAAGTACCCAAATAGCTTTTATACCAAAGGCAATAGAGACACCCGCTATCAACACCAATCAGGTCCCCTATCTTTGAAGTTGAACTTGGGTTTTCCTTGGATAATCGCGCTCAAGTTGTTTACCTTTCAAGCGCCATCGACAAAGGTGTCTAACGAAGGCAGTGACGGCGTGAAATGATAAAAGTTTCTCTTTGAGGACAGAGGGGAGAAGAAATAGTGAAATGCGGGCCGTTGCAGCCTCCGGGAGTCACTACATGCGACGGAGTTAAACGGCCGACAGCCTACGACGTATTAAAATATATATATATAATCACTGAGAAACGGAAAATAAAAATATTTTTTTTACGCCCAAATCCTTAAGTATTTTTTTTATTATTGTAGTAATTAACCTACTGTTTTGTAACTTATTTAAATCGGTAGATTCCGTTCACTTACCTATTTAATTACATTGGAAGTGATTTATATTAATACATGGACGAATATTGATTATAACTGCTAGACCAATAACCCAGTTACTAACAACTAGGCAATTTAATTAAATATTACGACACACCTACTTATTCATTATTAATATAATATTTCGTCAAATTAAAGGTTAAGTTAACGTTAATTTTAGGGTGTTTTTTTATTTCCAACAAAAATTCTCTATAGTAATTGTACTTTGATAGAGTAACTTTTACATGCAAAATCTCAAAACAGTACTAAATATCGATTTGAGTAAGGATTAACGACGTACTGCGGCTATAAGCTGTTTGTTACGGACAAATATCTGAACTCCCTTAGACGTCGCTCAAACTAAAACAGCGCGGTCGTGCAAAAATCTGATACATGCGTCTCGCTTTCTCTTGAAGAAGCTTGTGACGGAGTTCTAAATATGGGAGTCCCGGCAGCCGCCACAATTCTCGTTGATTTGAACAGGCCCTTACTTTGCACGTCTCGTCGCGAACGTTTGAGTCGCATTCATTACGTTTGTGCAGCGCTGGGAAATTGCAAAGACAATGTTTATTCCCGTGTACATCAGATTGTACTGCGCTCTATGACATATCCATAGTCTCGTGTAATATTTGATTTGACTGTGTTCGGTGAATCATCGGACATCTGACTGCCAGACGCATTGCATGTGTGGGCATTTGTGTATCTCTTAGCCTGTTTGACTGTGCCATTTTACACCTTAATTTCAGAAACCGCTGATTTGACTTGAATGTGGTATGGTGCTAATTTTACTGCATGTTTTAATAAAATTGGTTCAGAAATAAAAACATATCTATTTAAAAGTCACTTCTTCGGTCACTATGAGCGGCAAACATATGATGTTTGCTTATTCTTACTGCTGAAATATAAGCCAGAATAAGTCTTTATTAAAGTTGCATGTAAATTCTGTACTAAGGGATGATTTAACCATTAACGAACTCGGAGTGCGTAGTTTGACCTACACAGTTAACAAATTCACCAAGTTAATATCGAAACACAAGCTTAAACACGACAAAATAAATTTACACGTAATCAAACTCAACGTAAAATCTTTAGAACAGCGTGAATAGGTTCTGAAGAAAAACCGTGAAAGTTAGTAAAATACATAAACTGTCCCCGACATACCCGATTGCTTTTCACTTAGATTTTTATTAAACGTTGAATCCAAGTTACTTCAACATAAAACTTTACTTGAAATATTTTGTTTGTAAATGTTCTTAATAAAATTTAGAGTGAAATTTTTTCGACGGCGAATTTTTTTGTTGTTGATCCATACCGCGTTATGTTACTTTGAGAACCGTGTATTTATGGCAGTAATTGCAACCCATAACTGTCCCACTATTGGGCTCGGATCTCACAACGTAAAGGGTCTAACCAAAGTCCACCACGCTGGCCCAGAAAATTGGTAGATTTCCATACCTTCGAGAACTTTATGGTGAACTCGCAGTTTTCCTCACGATGTTTCCTCCACCGTAGCAAAGGGGTTATTATTTTGTAATACTCACATAACTTTTGTTGAAAATTAAATTTACGCGGTTTTACCCAGGGCATTACGTACGAGAGATCAACGATCAAACCGGTAATTTGTTATTATTTTTTAAAGTATAGTTAAATAGTAGTTTTACTTAATTTTTAAAGTACTACGCTACGTGCTGATATAATTATTACGAAAAAAAATCGTGAATAACTAGGTCCCGCCCGTGGTTTCGTTCACCTAGTTTATTGATAAAAAGTAGCCTATGTGTTATTCTAGACTATAATCTATCTCTGTGCCAAATTTAATCCAATTCCAGTCGGTACTTTTTGAGTGAAGGAGTAACAAACATCGATTAATCCGTTCTCACAGTTTGCATTTGTAATACTATCTGCGCGCGGCTTCGCCCGTGTGGAAATACTTTGTTAGGTTAGGTTAGCTATTTTTCTAGACTGTAACCTATCTCTGTGTCAAATTTCATTTAAATCCGTTCAGTACTTTTCGCGTGCAGAAGTAACAAACATTTAGCCATCTTTATAAAGCTTTTAAAATATTAGTAGGATTATGATTATAAAGCTTAACGTAATCCGTGCAGGGTTAAACTAAATTATATTAGTAATAATTAACTATACAAGTTAACCTTGTTTCGATTCGCATATGCAAATACATCTTATTCAACAGACGAGTAACGCGACTTAATTCGACTGATTGAGTGACAACATTCGTGTACAACAGTGTTTCTAAAACTTTATGGCGCCCTGATAATTTCATGGCTCTTTAAAGTGACTTATGAATTTTATATAATCTATACTATACTATATCTATTGACAGGCTGGTTGGTCTAGTGGTTAGTGAACCTGACTACTACACCAGAGGTTGTGGGTTCGATTTCCACCCAGGTCAAACTTTTCTGTAATGAGCAGGAATGTTTTTTCTGTGTGTCTGGGTGTATAATAGAAATATCTATTTAAGTATGTATTTAAAAGTATATGTATATGTGTGTTTATCAGTTGTCTGTTCACCATAGTACAAGCTAACGCTTAGTTTGGGTTCAGATGGCCGTATGTGAGTTTTCCAAAGATATTATAAATATTTATACAAATAAATAGACTTGGAGTGTCTGTTTGTCATATTAAAATAACCGCATTTTACTAACTGCATATGTACGAGTATGTATATATACACGGTGTATATACCATATTTTTTTTTACAATTTTTGTCTGGCTGTCGTTTCTGCATTTTGTTGCCTCAAATAACAAATTAGGCGCACAGAGAGGAGAGGTCTCTCCTACTACAGATTTCTTTAAACTTACCAAGTAAGATCTCGAAAGTTGTAAACTATGTAATTATGTTTTAATAAAAAAAAACGTTTCATTCCATTCATTTATACTTTTTCAATTATGAAAATACTAAAGACATAAGTCACAACTTTTGACGATACAATGACTTTTTACAAGGTTTTATTTAATTTGCACTGTATGTTTGTATATTAGTACATATATTGGTATATTTGATTTTTAAGTCAAATCTTGCAAGCATAATAAGATCCCCTTCCTCTTACACTACGGAGCTAAAATTTTGCATAAACGTTCCGTCATAATGAGAGTGCATTTTTATGATAAGCATAACCAGATTCTACGTTCAGTATTGACTCCAGATAAGGAAACTCCTTAACGGTTAACAATACAGTTATGATTTTTTTTGTATTCCCTCGTATTAGGACTCTAAATAAAAGCTTGTGTTTTTAAATACATTGATAATCCTTGTTATTCCGTAACTTGTTTTGGTGTAGCGCAACTATTTGAGAAACGTAGGTGCAGACAATTAATCCGTTTGGGGTAAATTAAATCCTGCAACACGACACCTCCGAGACATCGAGACATGTAACATCACCCCGCGTTACCTCTAACTGGATGCGTTTCATTGTTAGAGTAGGAAGACGTGGAACTAATGAAGTAGAATACTTACGCGTACATTGTACAGATAACCGTGCTTTTAAAGGTTTCCAGTGTGATTGTGAACATTATTGTCTGCTTGTAAGAATTTCTATGGACATTTTACGTTGGGAGAGGATTTTTCATATATCATTATCTTAACCCATCACGGCCCAGCCAACAATTGAGCACGGGTCTCTTCTATGATTGAGAAGGTTAAGGCCATAGTCTACCACACTGGCCAAGTGCGGATTGGCAGACTTCACACACCTTTTGAGTTTTTCAAACTCCCCGGCATGCAGGTTTCCTCATGATGTTTTCCTTCACCGT
>DWJZ01002637.1:0-18957 GCA_018249125.1 Asbolis capucinus
CCTTGAAGATATATGATAACGTCACCGAGATGAATGATGGTGTGTGCCAGTTTTTCTAAATACTTGTCTTAACTGCCTCTTAGCCTTGGTTTTAGAACTGAAACTCTGTAATATAATAATGGTTCTAATGTATTGAAACCATTGATGGCCTGCTACTGAGGAATGGTCTCTCCTCGTGCTGAGGAAGCCTAGAGTTTCTACCACGCTAGTCCTGTTGGTGGTAGGGTTCACCAACCCAAGTGTCGTGGCTATGGAATCAACAGTTTTTCATTCCTTCTGAAGTAAGCGGTTATTATTCCCACTAGCGGTAACTCATTTTCGTACCGACCGCCGCCAGGCTATGAAATATTCGCCTCTAATGTATTGGCAAGATAAAGTGTCTTACAATCAGGTGGGATAGTGGTGATAGTTGGTAAGAAACTACCAGGTCCTGTGTCTACCAGTAAAGCAACAATTGAAAGCATACATTTATATGGCAGATATTTATTTGTTAATAGCGTACGGAGGTTGAATCTGGATGAGATCCGAAGATTAACAAGAGAAATAGTTGGGGAAGAGAGATTCTCTAATAGATACCACTTTTCAGAAAAAGGAGCACGAGATATATCCCGTATAACCTAATGGTTGCCTATTGATCTGAAGAAGAAAACTAGTTATTTGTGATGTGTCAATCGTGCTTATGTAAGCGTTTATTTTATTAAAATTTTAGCCACCAATATCTTTGGGACAGCAAAAATTTAGAAGTGGTCAGTCCAGCGGCTACTTTCCATCTTAAATGATTCCTTTGATTATGCTACGGTATTTAAATATTGGAATTAAAAACAAGACAATGACGTAGCTTTTTTCATAGTTTATACTATATCTGTACTAAGCTTCTCATTAGAATTAATAAAACTCAAGTTACTTTTTTCTGTACCAAAGTACAATAATTTTCAAAATGTTGATGAGGAAGCACTCTAATATCGAGATAGAGCACGAAAATATATATTTTTTAGTATTATCTGTATGTCGGTCTGAACGCGCATCACAAGACCTGTTGATAGATTTCGATGAAAATTGGCAGAGTTACACTTCGCTCTTATTTTAATCGCACTTCAGCCTCTTTTCAATCTCACTTCATTATTACTTCAGACTTTTTTCAATCTTCCTTTAATTACACTTCACTCCCACTTTAGAGTCATATTTGCGAGAAACAAGGAGCATTTGCGACGGTTGAGATTCTGCGCACGATCAGCTGCTGTCCTGCTTTGTATTATGCAGATATCAATTCACTCTCTTCCATCTTAATCACTCCTGTCTCACTTCACTCTCAATTTTCTTCTTAGTTAACACTGTTTTTAACCTTTTATATTTACTAATAAAAATACAGAATTTAAAAACGATTGTATTAAACGCGCATACGGAACTTTAGGGACATGATTAGGAACGTGTAATATAAGTTTAATCTTCGTGTTCCGGTGTTGAACGTGTTTAAGTTGCCTAAACCGCCTCTCGGGTAAGCAATTTCAATGGATTACAATGTACTGCCGTTACAATGGAGCGTAACCACGTTGGATACTTTTTGTTTTTATTTTTGAGACTGATTTTTAAAATGTTGAAGCTGGCTTAAACCATTACAGGCCCTGCTAAGCAAAGCTGTGCGTAACGGTGTCAACCTTGGTCTCTCGGATTGGAGGTCGTGGATTGTCCCTACGCACCTCACTAATTTTTAAAACTTATTTGTGTATTACGAATTAAATATTATTGTTATAGACACCGACAAAAAATTGGTACAAAAGGCGGACTTATTGCTAAAAAGCGTTATCTTTCAGCCAGCGTTAGAGATGTGCAGAGACGATTGAACGCAGAGAAGAGACAAAAAGTAAATAAGTAGATATAACATAGAGAAAAGAAATAAACTTCAAAGCAATATAGACAAAAAGATATGATTAAATTAAGAACTAAAAGATGAAGCTATATATTGATACCACTAACATATAGTATATTGAGATGGATCACTTTCTTCACTGTAGGAAAACACCGTGAGGAAACTTGCATTCCTGAGAGTTCATAAAATTCTCAAAGATGTCTGAATTCCACCAAGCCACACTTGGCCAATGTAGCGGGTAGGCCAGGTTGTAGTAGTCAGATAATTATGAGTCCTCTGAAACTTTCTGGAATTCAATATCATATATTATATTGGTATATTTCAATCAATATGCGATCTTTTTTTTCTATAATTATTATGTATTTTGATAAGTTTAGAAAAATGAGTTTTACTGTCTTTTTTTAAAATATATGTACATGGTATATTATTATTAGGAGTTTAACTTTATTTTCCTTTTCTGTACATCATACCCTTTTGCGTGTCCTGTATTTTCTTGTGTTGAATATATTCGTTTTCTTCCTTTTTCTTTCATTCCATATAACTGCTATTTTGTATAAGCTTATTAGTTTTTTCTTCATGCCATTTAGTAATATATTATACTCAGCAACATAATGCCCTTACTACATTTTATTTCGTATCCCACAGGAACTTGTTCATTTCCTGTAGATAAAAGTATTCTCTATATCGACCCGATCAATATTCCCTATATTATATTACCAAGAGAAACGTTATCTTAAAGGTTGAAGATATTATAAGAAATGGTCAAGTGTGAGTTGAAAAATGTGTTTCTTTGTTTCTTGTATGGAAACCGCCCTTTCAAACTCCCCTCTCTTACCCTCTCCTTCAACCCTTCTCTTAACTCCCCCTTCAACCCCCCTCTTCACCTCCACACTCAACAACTCAGATTACAGGGTCATCAAATAATATTGTTAAGTTTGTACATCCAAAATCCTTAGTTGACGGAACTGGAAATTTCTCGAAAGCTTTTTCCATGACTATTAAGTAAAAAAACTAGTTGGTGTTACGACATTATAAGGGATATTCCATTCCTAGTATTAAATGGAGTGAAAACTATCATATAATTATTTCCGATCAGGTGAAGTTGAAAAATTTTGTAGATTTTTAAACAAAATAAGTAACATAATAAGGTTTGCCTAATGAAACTGCCAAAACGAGGGAAAATTGACGTCTTTCTGTTTTATGATTTTAATAGAAACAATAATTTAAAAATTTAAACACTAAAACTTAGCAACGGACACAAATAAGTTTAATTTACGAACCGCAATAAAAATATATTTGGAAAATTAAATAAATAAATTTAAAAAAGTATGCAGCCGACTGGATCAACGGCGGTGTCTAGTATCATAGACCTATTGTACATATCTTATTATATTATGTATATATCTATTATATATATAAAAAAGAATGTTTGTTCGTGATCATGTTTGTTTGTTCTTTATAGACTCTGAAATTGCAGGAGATAGAGCACTGATGTCTATAGCAAATTTTGTTCAGAATTCTCTATGGTACCGAAATTATGTCGATCGGAGACATTGTTTGACTAGATGGGTAAGGAACATAAATTCAAAGGCTCCTGCGACCATATATACATACATATTGTGGCCATCACATAGTTCATGAGTTACGCAGCAACGCGCGCCGCTTGCAGCAGGTAATTAAAGTAATATTGTAAAGTTTGTAATATTGTAAAATTGTAAAAATATTGTAAAATTAACGAAGGTGTGTGAAGTCTACCAATCCACAAATAGCTCTCGTGGTGGATGGTACCTGTACTCCTCAATTATGAAAACCTGAGCCCAGTAGTGGGACAGTATTGGCTTGCAATGAATAGTTGATTGTAGATTAAAAAATATTTCATCAACATCCCTTAGCAATATCGAAGCGAATAGAAAACAAATTTTCATTGATGTTCCTTATGGTTATTGTTCCTTATAACACTTGTTCTGTGGGCTGAGAGAAGATTGCCAGTATCGATCTCATATATTTATGATAGGATCGGGCAACTTGATTTACAATTAATATATGTTCTGAAATTAATTTAACTGGAAGGCATAAATTGCAAGTATCTTTATTGCTTTCGCATTGTAATGAAACGATAATACGCTTTATGTATTCAGAACGGCTTCAAACCATTAAAAGCACACGAGGTCCAGAGCATTCTTCACCATGCTGTTCCAATACAGATTTGTGAACGAATACACAAAACAGCCATAAAAATTTTCAAGTCAACGACACCTTATATGTTAAAATTCCGCCGTTAGAGCTGTAGTTTGTGCCAACGTAATCAAAATACATACAAACCTACATACAAACATACCCTCGAAAAATATTACTCTCCCACTGACACAGTTTGGTGAAAACGATCAAATGATATCGGCAATCAATAAACTGAAAATATTATCAACTTAGTGAATTAAAAACGGTTTATGAGGCATAACTCAAAAACCACCCATCAGATGGTGCTCAAATCAAATCGAAACTATACCACAGGCACCGACTTTCGAATAAAAAAAGATTTATCAAAATCGGTATACCCAGTAAAAAGTTATGAGGTAATGAACATAAAAAAATGCAGCCGAAAGAACCTGCACCTACAAGTATTTTGAAGTCATTCTATAAGTTCTTTTGCTGCCAAATACTTAGTTTCTATTTTCGAAACAATTCAGTGGGTAGTTTAACTGGTATTTACTAATGCCGCACCGTTCAAGGTTTGCTCCCTAATTGAGATAGATGAGATAGATAGATGGTTGTAGGATATTTATAATATTGTTTGTGTATGTTACTGAGGTTATTTAACTCGATAGGCTGATAAAACAATATTTTACTAAAAAAATGGTAACTTTTAAGTACTGTTTTATTCAAAGGAATAATTTATTTTTTTAATTACATTACATTGATTAATTTTAGATTATAACTGGAGTCATTCGGAGATCCTTCAGCAAGTCTGTCCTTTGCCAGTTTCACGAACTTCTTGTTGACAGATAAGCTGCTAAGCAGCTAAGCGGGGGTATGTTAAAACGCCTGAAAGACCCCAACAGCAAGTGCAGTGGCATCACAGGCATATCGTGGCTGAAATTCTAGGCGTCACTGTTCGAGCATCTGTGACGTTTCACTTTTTCGTTCGCTTCCTTCACTGTGTATCGTCAGCAATAAATAAAAATTAAGTTACATATCAAAATTATTTTTGTTTGTTCTATAAGCACTCCAAATACACATATAATTTATTATTTTAATTTTTATATTTTCATTTATACGCGCGATTTGTTACTGTATTCCTTAAGACTCATTTTCTTTGCAACCTTATGATTTTATATTAAACCAATTAATTGTATTAATATAATTAGATTCCATATAAATTGAGAATTAAAAAAAAATAAGATTATATATAAATTGAGTTGATAAAAGCTACGTTATCTTATAATGTATCTCAATGAATATTTCAGGATGGCGTTCTATTAAGAATTTCCGCACGAGCAGATTTCGTAATTTAATGAATAATTTAAGTTCACCTTCAAAGGAAACACTGCCTAGATAAAGATACAAAGATACCTTGTGATTTTTCCATTATGTCAATAGTCACTAAAGTAAAATTAAAGCTTTACACATTAATACTTCCTATTAGAATTTTGTCACACTCGGATGGCATACATTTGTAACGATAGAAATAGGAGACACGACCCGAGTACAAATGTTTATCTGCCATATAAATATCTCCTCTAACCAGGAATAGTACCCAGGATCTAAGAGAGACATTTGTCCTTGAACCCATTGTAATCGATAACGCCTCTTCCTCTTCTAAGGATGAGTGACAATTAGGTATTTTATATTTTATAGTATTGTACTGTATTATATAGTAGTATTGTATTGTAATATATTGTACATATAGTAGTGTAATTTCGGAACTCCATATTATATACTGTTCAAAAAATACATAGTACGCGAAAAAAAGTTGGCAACCCTAGTCACAGTCGAGGAATAGAATAAAATATGACATTTTAATTCTTTTAGAAAGAAAAAATGTATCAAAATCTAGTCCGTGGTTCCCAGTTTATTATCTTCAGCTTCATTTGAATGAGTAGCCCAATTTTGTTTTTTATAATAATTTTCAATTGGTACCTAGGCATAGCAGGGAACCAGTGTCCACGGTACCACGGGAAACATTATGGTACCACGTAATTTGTAGGCCAATGTCTTATGACGGAACCTAATGTAACATACAATAAGTGTCTTATATAGTTACATGTAATAATTAAGGATATAACTAATAAAGAAGCGTTATGAAGCCGACTATATGGAGAGAATGGTGTTAATGACGAGTTATATATAGTTAATTAATACAGCTGTCTGTTGTAATGAACTAAGGAAGGATTAGCCGATGTAATTCTTCAGCAAAATGATCTATTTATTTTCACATAATGTTCATAAGCCCATCACGGCCCACTATTGAGCACGGGTCCCTTCTCTGAATGAGAAGGTTAAGGCCACAGTCCACAACGCTGGCCCAGGGGTCGGATTAGCAGACTTTACATACCTTTGAGTTTTTGTAAACTCCTCGGCATGCAGGTTTCCTCACGGTGTTTTCCTTCACCGTTATAACGGGTTAAAACGCACATAACTCGGAAAAGCTAGAAGTGCGCGCCCTGGGATTCGAACCTGACCCCCCCGAGTAGGAGGCCGAATTCTTAACCACTAGGCTACCACCGCTTTTAACACAATGTTAATCTTAACATACACGGTGACATGCTTGTACGCATAACTATTGAAAATAATAGATGTGCGCAGGTATCAAACCCGGGACTTTCTGTTCGAGAGACTGTTCAAAGCACTAGGCTATTACTGCTTTTGGGTTTTTGCACATTACTACACTATCACTGCACTCTGGTTCTTTTAAACGTATAAATCTTTCGCCTTTTATTATTACAAACTTTTATTTAACTTGCAGTGTATGTTGTATATGTTAGAATATTTGTATATTTGTTTGTTGCGGGTAAAATCTTTCAAGCTTAAAGACCCACAACGGAGCTGAAATTTTGCTTACACTTTCCTTCCTGATAACAAAGCATTTTTATGATAAGCCTGTACTACGTTCTACGTGATACTACGTTCAAGATTGGCTCCAGACAAGGGAACTCCTCAACGGTTAACAATACAGTTATTAAATTTTGTGTATTTCTTTGTATTAGGGATCTATAATTAAAACTAGTGTTTTTAAATATTTTTATAAGCCTTGTTTCGACCATATTCGATAAATAGTGGTTAAATGTTTCACATAACTGAGGAGGCTTTAGACAATATAGCACACTTCAAATATTGTTAAATTGCAAGTTGGAGGACAACTGTCGAAAGACCTTTAACAACCCGAATGCTTTCGACAAGTTTTAACGACTGCCAATGATAACAACCAAACGTTATATGCCATAAGACGTATAGAAGACCTAATGCATTTTTTTTCACCAGAAATTTTATAACAACTTTTCCTCTGTACACGTCACTTGCAATCGATACAAGCTGCCGGTCTAAACAACCAATCCGTGTAAGAGAAGAGTGAGAAATCCTCAAAGCATATACTATACAGGAGACAGGAGTATTCCAGGCTTTCTCAGTCTCGACAAGAGAACTGCTCTGTAATGGATCATAAAAAAGCCACACTTTTAGATAGATGCTTTTTAAACCCTCTATTGACCTCAAAATTGTAAACCGAGAAATTAATGTGTTGTATTTGTTACTAGTAACGTCACGGCACGGGTCGGCAACCTTTTCTTATAAGGCCACAAATGTTTAAGGATACTCATACGGGTCACGTTCATGTAACGTCATCGGGGTATTCACAAGAAATACCAAATTGCGTTGTGAAAATAAAATCTGTGTGGGCCGCACCGCATAGGGATATAGGCCCCATGGGTTCTGCGGGCCACATAGCCAATCCTTGCCTTACAGCATAGAGCCTTAGGCGGGATTGTTTTAAACTGATGTCTTTCTTATTTGTGAACAGATTTACCTTAAATAAAATAGTACTTTAAAGTTTCTACAATAAATCAATGAACTGTATCTAAATCGATTCAACTTTTCGGAGACTAACAGTCAGAAATACAAAGACAAAAATAATACTTTCTCTAATTCTTTGTTTAAAATACATATATTTAAGTAGGAAAAATGGTTAGTAGGTCATTTCAAGAATAAAAATATATATTGTTCATCTTTGTACAACACAATGTACAAAAATCGATGAGTTACAATTTAATCTATGTACAAATATCGATAAGTTACAATTTACTAATAATTTAAACTTGAATTTATGTTTTAAAGAGATGAAATAAATTTAATTAAAATTGAAATTTTAGGAACATTCAAAACAAAATTCTTGGATACAGAAATTCAATTACGCGGCTTAATTCTACTTAAGTCAACTTTACTAAGGATTTGATTGTTTGGCTTCATGTAATAAATTTATTAAGTATCAAACTTCGTTGGTAGGCAAACAACGCCATCTAGCGTAAAACATTATAACTAATTCCAATAGGTGCCATGAACTAAATCAATAATTATAATAAATTCATGGTCAACTAATTGTGTTTCACACTACGGACGACAATTGACAGCTACTTGTTGCTATATATTTTTTAAAAACTACTTGAACATGAATTTTACCAAAATACCGCAAAATTAAACCTTTATTAATCACATATTTAACCCAAAAAATCCCTTACAATGCAAATTTTCATCGTAATTGTCAGCGCGCTATTCGGGGACTGGAAATACTTACGTAGGCATATAAATAGAGCCCATTGTTGAGCACGGTTGTTTAGTCGTACTGAGAAGGCCTCGAGCATGCTCGACCACGCTGCTCCAGAGCAGATTGCTGGAAGGATTACTAATCAACAAAAGTTTCGAAAGTTTTTATGTCGATATGTCTTAACGGGACTGAATTTACCTACCTACCAAGGACGGAAGCTTTCAAGAAGTTTTTGCCATTAGCAGTCACCCGTTCTCCAACCGTCCGCTATCGCTTTTGCTTGACTTTTCCGATCACCTACAATCGAAACACGCTGCTAGGCTATGAAAGCTTCACGCATATAAATACATACCTATAATAAGAGACATCAGATCATACGGTTGACGAAATAAGTAAATAATTTCTCACTTGCGGTAAGAACGTGCGAAAAATACATATATATCGCGCGAAACAGCATAATAAAACATTAACCCTATTTTCTCCCTTTACATACAGAATCCTCATGAAAAGAGTTCCACGTTCCCGACCTCATATCTGGACTTATAGACGTACTCATTCCAAGACAATGTCTATTGTCTAAGATATCTACATCCAGCCCGTCTCTTTGTGATACAAAGTTCTATCTAGAGCCGTCTATCTCAGGGCTGCCACAGGCTAGCTATTAGCTGTCGTAATGCTTGTTTATATTGTAGCTGCATACAGCTTCTAACCTGTTTTCTTGTGGGTGAGGTTCCGTATTTTCATTCTGTATAGTGTGTACCAATAAATCGAGTTCGTTGCCAGAACTCGATTTATTGGTCATTGACATTGGTCTAAATATCTGAGGCCCGTGGCAAATTTATTGTATTGGGCATGAAGAAAAATAAACACATAGTGATTGAATTTTAACTTTATTTTAATATTAGTTAGATGATTACCCAATAGTAAATTATTTCAATTTTAGATGCTTGATTTCAAAAGCATATAAGTTTTCTGTAGTTTCTTATAAAATAATAGTATACTATTAATAAGATATTATTTATATTTGATTTTTGTTTTAAGTTATATTAATTTTAAGTACTTATATATTTTATTTCTACTAAATATTCTTAGAAATGGCTAGGTCATCTTAATCTATTGAGCTTGCAGCCTCTGGGGCCGAGAGACCCATCTTGTCAGGGGCTCGTTTCATTTCCAGTCGTACAACCCTATAGTAACACGCCACTGACCCTATACCCAGTGGCTATTTGTAATATTGCTGAATTACAATTGTTCATTTTAAATATTGAAAAAGAGAGATTGTATTGTTACCTGGTATTCCAAAATATCTGGTTAAAAATAGGAAGATTTTATATTTGAATATTAACATATTCCTAAGGCTATTCGTTATTTGTTGTTTATTTTTGGATATAATTGTTTATTTATTTATTATTTATTTTATTTTTGTATATTTGTTGTTTATTTTTGATATATTATAGACAATTTTTTGTTATAGATAGGACTTCATCCTCAAATAACCTTTTGATCAAATAAACTTTGAATAAAATTCAAGGAAATTCAGTAACACTTAGGTTAATGTCAAATATTGTGATTCTAACACTATTTCAAAAGAGCTAGGGCATTATAAAGAAATAAGAAAAAATAGAGAAAAAAGGGCGTAAGAGTTTAATATACCTATCGCATTCTAAAAAATCGTGTACTTTAGAAGTAAATGAAAGTAGTTTTCGATAGCAAGCTTGAACCTGTCAGAAAAGTTCCTCAATTACCTGCCTCATTCTGAAATGGCTTTCACTTAACCTTCGGAATGAGATCCCGAGATGAAACCCACTCCAATTGCTTTCTCAGTTGTAATTGCAAGATAGAATTGAGTTTCTGTATAATAAAATTGGCTTAAAAATATTAATAGACATGTATTTATGTCTCTTCATATTATTTTTTGTTTATCTATTTTTATTCTTTGCAAATTGCTGAATTTTATATTTTTGAATCGTCTATAACTCGAATTAGTTACATTAAAATTTTATTATTTTACTTTCATTATGTATTTATTTCCCTAAGATAATTTTCATCTTCCCTGAGATCACATATCTACGACTGGTATAGAACAACGACCAATATTGTAACAAGAACAAAGAATATTCTGCATTAAAAACATTTCGTATTTTCATCGCTTTGTTGATGTAAAATTACGTACATATATTATCTATATACTCTTACGGAATTAAAACTTCTATAATATTAGCTTGGTGGCAGATGAATGGACTAATAATATTAGTTACTTAAAGGGTTTCCAGTTGACTACGGAACACTAAAACAATAGCAAAAGAATTTGTAATCACGCAAGTCCGTTCAATCGTAAGAAATTCTTCGCATCGTTAATTCGAGCACGTGGAAAAATTTATCGACCTAAATCCCACTAATAAGCAATTATTTCACGCTCATTGGCTTACGAATTCTATGTATTTTAGAGGTTAGGATTCTAATGTGGCGTATTCGATTTGGGACGTCATTATGAATCGATTTCTGACGTCAAAGAAATTTGACGTTATACGTCACTATCCATCCGACATCTGTCTGATCATCATTACAACTCATAACTTTTCCACTACTAGGTCGGGTCTCCTCACACTCACAATGACAGGGGTACAGGTCAGGTTTTACCACGCTGGCCAAGTGCGGATTGGTCCATACACAGCTTTTAAAACTTTATGAAGACCTCTTTGGAGTACAGATTCCTCACCGATAATGAACTTCTGATACGCACACAACTTTGAAAATTAAAGGTGCAGCGTAGAATTTGAAATCCAACTCCGCCTGTTCCGTTTGAGAGACTAATGTTTAAAACACAATTCTATTCCATTTTTTAGACATCTGTCTACAAAGAATAGTTTTGTGAGTTATGCAACAGATGCGCGAAGTAGGGTGACTATTGTTTATACGCGATTTCATGGTAAGTTTTCACTGCTATCAAAGGACCTAAGTATCACCAGGGATATCTCCAACGCATTGTCGATCTGATTGTAATTGATGAATGTACTTTTTAAAATGGTTACAAGCAAGCGAAAGGCGAAAAAAGAAGGAAAGCAGTTGCAGTAGTAGGAACCTGGGTTAATGAGTTAGGTTGTAGTAGAAGGGACTTTGCACAATGAGTTAGGGAAAAAAGGGGCTTCATCTCAGACCAGCACCGGCTAAAACATCCAGCTCCAGGTAAGACGACAGAAGAAAAATAACAAGAAGGATGACTAAACTATGGGTAAAAAGAAGAATAGGCTCTTCGAGCGGGGTTTCTCTTCGGGCGGATCTTTGACCTGGAGTTGCGAGCCACACGGGGAGAATGTACTTTTAAATAGTATAAGTTAAAACTCGACTACTCTCCTAATGATAAGTGGCAACGTAGTCTTAGATGCGCATTAACTTAGAAGAAGCCTATTCACAGCGAAAACAGACGCTGGTAATTCAATCCTTACCGGTACACCATACAAAAGACGAGGCGAAGTGTTTCCTCCGTCCAGGAAAGATGTCCACAGCGTAAGGATGAATACCCGAAGTGCGTCTTGTCGTTCGATAGAAGAAGAGGGAGGAATTAAGTTTTGTAATTCCTAAATTGCGGTGATAGCCTAGTGTTTAAGAATTCGGCCTCTTACTCGGGGTTTCAAATCCCAGGGCGCGCACTACTGACTTTTCGGAGTTATGTGCTTTTTAAGCACTTAAATGTCACTCGCTATAACGGTGAAAGAAAACGTCGTGAGGAAACCTGCATGCCGGGGTATCTGACAATCCGCACTTGGCGTGGTGGTTTATGGCTTTAACTTTCTCATTCAGAAAAGAGACCCGTGCTCGATAGTGGGCCGTGATGGGTTGAGATGATGACTGTTGAGTAACACTGGATGGTAAAGTATCCACCTCCAGAATTATTATTCATTATTCCAGAATTATTACAATTATTACGAAAGAAACTACATATATCAGATACGAAAACATTTTCATTTAGTTATTATGAAGCAAGAAAACATTTTGCACCTATTATACAATGCACAAATAACACGGTTAAATTTTTATGCGTATTTAAACACGTATGAAATGCTTGTATGAATGAAAATTGATTCGTTCCGAGGATGAAGGGATTAGTTCCGGATACGCATCGAATCCATCGATAATATCTAAAGTATTGTAACTGGATTAGAATGGATCGAAAAAGGAAAAATCCCTCAGATTTTCCCGCTGAAATTTTACCAAAATAGAACATGATAATGAAGAAGTATTATCGAAGATATAAAGGGTCTTTTGAAAACATGGCTTGTAAACAGAGGATGTTATGTTAGAATATTGTAATAATGTTTATGAAGTTTCTCGTTGATTGTATTTTTTCTATACTAATATTATAAAGAGGAAAGATTTGATTTTTTGTTTCTTTGAGGAGACAAAAGAGTAAAGTGATGTACTACATTTTTGTAGAGGACATCAGTATCTACAAATAAGTGCGCTATAATTTGTATGCGAGATAACTATTATAGATAAATCACAATAAAAAAATTTTTTGGCAATCGGTTCCTGTGAAACGAAGCGAAGCTAGTTTAGGTAAACATATGCAAATAAAAAGCATGTTATTTGGAGTAAATAGTTGCGTAAATATACTAGTTTTATTTTTGACTTTCACTTCTTATTTTCCCTTAGTTGTGTAGATATAGCTCCTGTGTTAATTAAGGAAAAAAATGTCTATTACTCTCTTAAAGATGTATTTTAACGTATTTTTTATACTTAGTTTTTATACTTAGTATGTTACCTCAGAACTTTTTAATGAGTGGACATTATTATTTTTTTTTGACAGAAAGCTGGTGCTTGGGATCTAGTCCCATATTATTTAAAGCGACATTTGATAAGCAGTTTTGGAGTTATTCCTCCTTTTAATATATATTTTTTTTTACTTGTTCTGTTTTTTCCCGTTTATACTTATCCCCTAGTTTCATCTCATTTTCAGCGACATCTGACGAGTGGTTTTTGAGTCATGTTTAGTTTTTCTGAATATTCTTATTAACTTTTTATCGGGTATACTCATTTTTATGATTCGTTTAAATTCAAAAGATAGTACTTAGCAGATAATTGCAAGTAATTTTAAGCGACATCTGACGGTTAATTATTGACTTATCTTTAATAATGCGTATTTAACTGGTTACGACTACGTTGACAATGATCTTTTCTTTGTATTTCTTGTCAGAGGCACTTGAAGTCGGTTTTTAATGATGAAAATGATTATAGTATGTTTAGATTTTGGGAATGTTTAGAAATTGGGAACCGTCCAAAGATATAGTTCTTTCCACAGCTAGTTCAAATATAAAATTGTGTGTACAAAGAAACATATCAAAACCCTACTTTCAATGGATGTCGTCGTAAAATATTTTTGTTCGAAGGTCGCGGGTCATCTGCTGGCTTTGTTCAGCGAGTCGTTTGCTAGCCTGCTGGAAAAAATAAAAATGTTCGGGATTCAAATATTTACGAGTGGTCACGGGAACGCGTCACACGGAAAACTTACATATCTAGTTTTTATGCGATTTTGTTCGTGTTTGTAATAATGGGAATGTGATAAAATTACACGTTAAAATATATATTTTTATTAACACATACATTCTGAAAATTTCTTAATATAAAAATTTCAAAACTTAATTTATACTAATAATAAAACTGTATTTTTGCTTTGCTGATTATTGCTTTGTTATGGATATAGAGACTAAAACAAATTATTTTAGATTTATTATCTGTCTATCTGTTGGAGTTTCACGCTAAAACGACTGGACAGATTTGTAGTTGTAGTTTAAAACCCAAAAAGGTTATAGGATGTGCTTTATCCCAAGAAATGGCTTAGTACCCACAGGATAACAGGTTAAATTTTGTATAGCAACTCCGAAACCAAATACCTATAGTTGGTCTAAGGCTGACATAATATACATATATATTTTTTTATTACAAATAAATTTGAAATATACCGCAAATATTAAGTAGTTCAATAATGGTTTATATACAATACAAAGTAAATTCGCTTTATTTAGGTGAGATTTTAGCATAGTATTCATTTAAAATATAAAATAAATAATGATCTTTTGACAATTAACATACGGCCATGTGACCCCAAACTTAGCGTTAGTTTTTACTATGGTGATCAAATACCTGATAAACATACATATGTTCTTTTAAATACATACTTACACTGTTAAATATCAGATACACAGAACAAACATTCCTGCTCATCAAAGAAAAGTTTGACCTGGGTGGGAATCGAATCCATGACCTTCAGTATAGCCATGTTCACTAACCACTAGACCACTATACATATAGTCATGTTCACTAACCACTAGACCAACGAGCTCACAGATAAGTATGTAATTTAAGAAAAAAATGTTATATTGAGAGATATATAAGTTTGCTTTAGATGGGAGGATGAAATGTATGGCTCGCCTTATCCTATATTGTTGTCTCATTTAGAACGAAATACTATTACTTTGTCTGTACTTTAGAACTGACGATGATTTTGTTGTTAACGAGATTTGTCTTCGTTGATGGCTAGATTCATCAAAATTTTGTTTTCGTCGAAATTGTTTTCAACATAGTTCTTACTTAAATGCATAAAGTTAAGCATGACTTATGAAGCTAAAATCTACGATGTTGGGTTTTATATTTTATGGGCATTTAAAAGAAATTTAAAACTAGGAAAAAGCACGTAGCGACGTACGAGTATTATTCACGCATAAGCAAAAAAGGTCCTCACATAAATCATGTTTCATCAAAATGATAGATACATAAGTTTGCCGTAGACGTGAGGGCAATATGTATGGCTCGCGTCGCCCTTTATCATTGTATAGTATACAATGAAATCTTATTTCGTGGTCCATATTTTAGAACTAAAGATGTTGTTTAGAGAAATTCATCCTCAATTATGCAGATCTATCATGTTTTGTAACGAGAAACGTTTACAAAACGAATATCGTATTAAACTCACGCGTAAATTAGGGTCGAAAAAATTTTGGTGTCCAAAAAAAGTTGTCATCTATAGTGTTGCACCAAGAAATCTTCTATAGTTTTGCACTCCATACAAAACGGTGACAAATGAACATGGAACATGAATATAACAATGGAAAATTTGTTTAAATACACAAGTACATTGATAAAACCAAGAAAATCAAACTGTACGTCTTTTACTTCACGAAATCAGTAACAATGATGGAATGAAGTCATTAGATAGTTATAATAAGTAATAATTAAACCTGCCAACATTACGTGCTCTGGTCACGATCTCAGCGATCGTTCTCCAAATTGGAGGGCTGAAGCAGTCGTTACACGATTCCTTGATTATACCTTTAATGGAAGTAAATTAGGGGAATGTAGTGGAACCGTGAACAAAAGAAGTTATTTAATCTTTTTATTTTGTGATAAATATAGATTTTTAAAAGAAAAGAAAAATGTAAGGATTAAATTGAACGAAGGATCTATAAAAGATTTTAAATTTATTCCTTGGATCTTTCGATGAAATTCCTCAATGTTTTCGTTAATTAAAAACGTGTTAAAAGTGCTTACAGGAATCGTATTTATAGGACTAGGTGTCCACCTGAGTGGTACCAATGTTTATAAAAATAGCCTATGACATGAAATTCGGACCAAAATCAGACATTTTCACGTTTATAATATTAAGAATAGATGTATTTTGTTCACTTCTACTATCTACTCACTATTGTTTAGGACTTCAAAGAGGAAAAAACTTTAATTCATGTATGATGCTCTTTTTTCTTGTCTCCATGTATTATTTTTGATGTCTAAAGTTTTGTATTTCATACTTTCACTAGTATTTCCAGTGCCGCCGGTAGCATGGCTGTCCATGTCCACTACGAATTTTAACCGTCACATTAAAGCCTGCATCAGATAAGATTAGAACTTAGAACCCCGAACCCCTCACTTTGTACCTAGGGTCACATTGTACTTGGATTACTGGATATTTGCAAATAAGAAATATAACATTTAGATATCGACAACCGTTGGAAAGAAAGGTCCTCGAATGGAGATCCTTTGGGAGACCGAATGCGAAAAAAGTAGCACAGGGCTCTCCCAGACAAGGTAGACTGATGACCTAAGGAAGGTAGCTGGTATCCGCTAGGTACAAAAGGATCTAGACGGTTCGAAGTGGTGCGAATAGGAGGTCTTTATCCAGCAGTGGCTGATGGATGGATGATATATTTAGATATCAAACTATCTATAGCTTATCCATCAAAATAAATCATCTCAATAAATTCTATAATACATTATTTTCCAAAAAGTAATTAAATATTACTCCCTTGTTACCAACGCCACATAATCTGCAGCATTCGTTATTAAAGAATTCCATCACAAGAAATTGGTACCAGCAGATACACAATGACGCAATTACAAACAGGCGTGCCAGTTCCTACCAACGGTAAATGGCGAGCTGTGGAAGTTCTGTAAAATAACGCGCGAGTTAATGATTACAGAAGAATTATTCCAATCTATCAACTCAAACCAGTGATAGCCTAATTAGTCGTACGAACGGGATATCCTGCAAATGAACCATTTTTTTGTGTTATGCATTTATTAGGAGTTAATAAGAGAAAACCTGTGCTTGAGAGCGTTCTCCATAAGGTTCTCGAAGGTGTGTGAGAAGACTCACATTGTAAAAGGAGATCCGAGCCCAGTAGTGGGACTGTTATCGATTGCAAGTATGAAAACGAAGTGTTTATACGAGTATAATGCTTGCTGCCATTTTCGTGTCAATCCTAACACCCATTAAAGAAGCATATTTGATTAAGCAGTGCGGAAACACTGTCCGAAATACGCTCTTTTCTCCCCGAGCGTTGCCTCAAGCCATTCAGTTCATAAGCAATAAATTTTGTCTACTAGCAATCCCACGTGGCTCTAAAAGTGTCATTATTTGTCCCAGTTGCTCAAGCGTTTTCCAAATAACGTACTTCCTCTCTTCTTGCTTACTTTTCCCTTCTCGTTCGTGTCTGTCTCTTATTCTTTGGTCAGCAACGCATTAGTGGTAACTAAGTCCAGTATCACTAATGTCCATGAGTTGTGTTGATTTTTTGCCATCAGCAGAATGTTTTGCTCATTTAGCATGAAAAAAATAACAGGTTACAGTCTAAGTCCACACCAAAAACCCTCACCTGTAATCACTGCACCACATGCCACCGAACTGTCCATATACAATTTCTGCCACCAGGTAAATACACCGAGAATTCAAATGTCAACAGAATTGTTTGTTCAGTACCAACCGCATGGAATTGAATTTCAATCCTAGTTTCATGCCGTATTTTGCCCGCGGTGAGTCAGCTGGTGTAGTACCCGATTTTGTTTGATTTCGTTGACGAGGAGGCCCTTTTGGTCTCGGGTCAGGATGCGGCCTTTTTAAATTGTATATTACAGTTGGACGCTTATTGTACCCGCTTACATTTAGTCGGAAGTCTTTTCTAGATTATCTCCAAGTTTCAATAGTTTCTTGTTCGCACCGAAAAAAATTTTGTCTTCGTGAAGTTTCGAGACGTTCGGAATATTAATTTATATTTTTTGAGTGAATGGTGCTTATTGACGTACATTGTGAAGGATTACAGTCCAACCTATTTATTTGAAGTTCATTTCTTCAAGGATTTACAAGTACATCAATCTCTGAAGATATGTCCTCTAATGTCATCCCAAGAGCTACAAAAATAACAAAAACGTCTTGAAATCCTAGATCTGAAGTCTAAGAATTTCCAATACCTAAATTATCGTGTATTTTAAACCAAGATCTCACAGCTTGAGATTTCGGTTTGATAAATAGCAATACGGTAAGTGGCAATGATCTAAGATACGACACGTTTACAAAAAATCTAAATGAGACAAAGATTGCTTTGATTCAAAGAAAGATGAGAGAGCTTTTCAATGATTTGTTATGAGAAAATTTGAAATAACTTCAAAAGTCCTTCGAAATCTGGAAAAGTTGTAAATAAAGTTAAAAAACGACGATGAAATCTTACAAATTTCATTTCCATAAAAATACGCGTTAATGAGATTCTGATTTTGAAGTTAGATTAATGTTTATTGTTAAATTAGTAATCTTTTTTGTGAAAATAAACGACAAGTATAAAGAAAAGCCGCGTGATGGTGAGTGGTCATCGTAGCCCATGGACAACTATTGGTGGAATATGACTGTACGACGCTGACGTGGTCACGGAGAAAAGCTAGTAAGTCCATAAATTTAACCCTTATTGTTGAAAGTTTACACAGTTTAAGCAGTGTTGCGATAACTGCCATTTCCCATACAATAAAGTCAAAAGTGTCTTGGTTACCTGAAAAATCGACATCTTGTATATCAGGC